>JASTWF010001379.1:0-87000 GCA_030390025.1 Squalus acanthias | reverse complement strand
GACCGTGGCGATGGATAAGGTCTTCTTCTCTTCTCCTCTCATCTCATCTCATCTCATCTCATCCCGGGCCTTCGGTTCCGCTGCCAGCTACCAACATAGGTCTTTGCAACAGTCTTTCACCCAGGAGCAGCCACGATGATAACAGCAGCAAGCGGCAAGAGTCACGAACACGAGGCAGGAGCAAGAATCAAGAGTCAAGAGACAGAATGGACGGTTTGGGCCTGCAATTATAGTGCACAGTTCTTCCGTTTCCCGCCCAACTATAATGTCCATTCTTTTGTTTAAGGTTTGGCGCCCAAAAAGTCCTGTATGGGTGATCTCTGTCTTTAATGGGTTTCGGGGCTACTCCTGAATGTTTGAGTACCTGCTAATACTTCTCCCATTGTTAAATCGGTCGGTGTTTCCCCTGGAGGGGTTTGGGGCTTCCAAGTGTCCTGTATAACTACCTGCTAACGGCTCTCTCATCGTAGAGCCGTTGGGAGTTTACATATTAATGTCCTTTGGATGGGCCCTTGATGGCTTTCCTTTGTACCTGGGAGACCGATTCCAGTATCGATGTTTATACTGTAAACCCATAATGTCCTGTGTATTGTCTTCACTGTGCTGAATCGTTATCGATCCTGCAAAAATGTTTATTGGAACGCCATCTTGTCTGCCTGCCGAAAAGTCTCGAATGTTCTGTCACGCGGTGCGGCGGCCATTTTACAGGCTGCTTGTGTCCAATTTAAACCTGACAGCATTCCGCTGAAATAAAAGCTGTTTTGAATGAAACTTGTGTTTTCTCCTTAATAAAATGAAATCGCGATAATTGCGAATTCTACAGTCCCTCCTGTTGATGCGAATAACTCCGCTTATCGTATCAAAAAAACTCAGTGGTGAGCAATCTTATCTCGATTTCACTCCGAATCCAGTAAATTAATCCCATAAATTTTAACTTAACTAGGGTCTCTGTGTCGTCCTTATTTCCCAAGAAAATCACATTTTATATCACCATAGGCATCATTTGCCCTTAAACTTACACCACTTGTCTTCCTTCCCGGCGTAACCAGGCCGATACCTCACGCATCACCTGTATATTTATCTTTTATTCAGGGAAAGGAAAAACAAAACCCAAAAAAAAAATACCAAACAATCAACACCATCACCAAAATAAACAAATCCCAACTCTTAAACATGTCGAGTTTCCAACGTATTTACACTGAGTACAAACTTCCGCGGCGCACGTGGCGAGCGGGAGTGACGCCATCTTCCCATTACACTGCGCTCTCATCGTGCACGCGCACGTAACGTTCTCGCCACTCTCCCGTGTTCTCATGCTTGGTGAGGCGCTTGTCTCTTTTACAATGTATGAACAAAAGGTATACTACAATAAACACTTGACAGACGACTAAAATGTGGGAGGCTATTCTGACCCATGAGGGCACTTCAATATTCGTGAACAGATTCCACCACGGTGGAACCACTATGTCCAAAATGTCTGTACCTATCTCGACGGTTTTCTGTTCTAAAGTATAGAAATGCTTTTGTGACACCGCGACGGCTTTCAGAAGTTTGGTTAAATGCTCGGGGAGAGGGGGAATGAGGTACCCAAAATGTGCGACAAATCGCTGCAAGTCGGTAAAATTCTCTTTTACTGTGAGGTGAACAGTGGATGGTTCAGGGATTGGGATAATTCGCTGTTGTGCTACTTGAACTTCAGCCCTGGGTTTAAAACAGAAACTGCTGTCACTCACCGGACACCGGCTACGGTTTCCATGCTGGTAGTGTTGCGCTGCAGTGGTAACACAATACGTTCCACCCCCGATGTATGCTACCTGCGGAGGCACATGATCTTGTGCCATTGCCTCCATGGTGCAATTCATGGACTTGGCGCCAGCCGTTCTGAACCCGCACTGTGGTGTTAAAAAGGCATTCAAGTGCTGGGGGCACAGTATTATGTGTGCTCCCCTGCCACGACAACCAGAGAGATCTGTACCTGTCATCGTTTGCTCCCAGCGGATGACGTAAGGTGGAACCGCTGCATAACGAATGTGGGCTCCCCCCTGAATGACACCAATGTTCTCTACCCGATACACCGGGGCGGGCTTTGCTGTGTTGCCCAAAACCGGCATGCGTAATACTATTCCCATAATAGTATGGTTTGAACGTCCGCAGTCCACGGGGACTGGGTAAGCTTCTGAAGCTAGCCTGAGCTGGCACGGACTTAATGCATTCTGAAAAGGGTGGAGCGCCCGCAGGTGTTTGTTACTTATCCAGGACGGGACCAAACCTTGTTTTAAATCCTCCAAATTACTGCGGCCCTCGCCCAGTAACCACGCCCCGTAAAGCACGCACACCTCGTTCTGCGCAGCTTGATCGGATGCATTCCGATCTTCCCTAATCAGGGCATTTACCGTACGCGCATGTTTCTCCAGCTCTGCTATAATTCCTTTTAAGTGTAGTGTCATGGCTTGGTCCTCGTGCAGACCCGACCCTACCACTTTATTCTCATCTGTAAGAATGTCCTTTAACTGTGTTTTTAAACCATTAATCTGGGTCTGCAGCTCCACACTGTCTAGAGCGTTGACCACAGATGTCCCTGTATTAAAAGCAGTGAACGCATCGTTCACCAAACCCCTTCTTTGCCTCCCTACTTGGTCCAAAACTTCCTGCGGTGCGGTGTATAAGCTTGTCTTATCGATTTCCGCGAAATCGAACTCGTAAAACTGCCTGAACATCTTGGTCAACAGGACCTGGTACAACTGTTCCGTCTTTTTGGGGCACCACTCTGGTAACCGTACCTCAGTGAGATTTAAAATCACCGAGGCCACCGCGTAATGCACTCCCTGAAATAGTATCTGGTCTGTGGGGACCAGTACCAAACCGTTCCCGGGTCCCTTACTAGTTTTAGGGCACCCTTCTTCCTCAGCTAGAACCACCGGAATCGTGGGCGGGGCTTTGCGTGGGCGCGTAATGAGCTCAGTGGCATTTACTGGGATCGGAGAGAATGGGGCTCCGCACCCCCTGGTGCTCGCATCCCACCTCATCCCCTGTCCGTTATCCTGCCACTGGTTAATAAAGAATATGGAGATGCCTTTGGGGCAAACGTACTTTGACCCCCACATACAAACATAAATCCCCTCATCTGGTTCCCACCATTTGTCCCAACAGACTTTCACTTGTCCATCTGTCCCCGTAATTGTCCGATGGGTATTATTACCCAGTCGCTCCCACTCAACCGAAGAGTTCCTCATAGTTTTGCTCAGCTTTCGCAGCCACCACCATCGGCTCAATGGGACATTCCCACTGCAAGTCAAACAAATCCGTTTGCCGACGGTGACGCTGATCCTGGGTGCGATGATCCGTACTTTGGGGCACATTAAAGAAGTCTCTTTGTAGGCGAACCCCGATGTGCTGGAATACTCCGTTGAGTTCGTTCCCAGCCATCCTGGCCACCTTCCTTTGTGGAAATAGGTGCTGGTCCCTTCTGCCTTCCGTCTCCCGGTCCCATCCACCGCGATGGGGGCCGTGTCCCCGGAACATCCAAACACCACGACATCCTTGGTGAGGCCCCGATAGGCCAATCCACATCCGATTGCCACGAGCAATACTATGAGTCGTTCCATCCTTCCTTGGTTCCTGTGATCAGATAGAATGAGGTAGCCAGCCTCGCAAAAAGTCTCTGGCTTTTGTGAAGGGTGAGCGGGTCCCCTGACCTCGCCTCACGTAAACTTCAACGTTTGCTAAACAGACTTCCTCTAAACCTAGCCTTAAAACTCCCATCATTTGTCGTTATCTGTTAAAAACACTACAAACTTAAACTTATTAAAACTACTTAAAACTTTAAACTAAACTTAAAACCTTAAACTAATAACTTTACAATGCCGCCCGTTCTCAGGGCGGCCCCTTTAAATCCTGAGAAGGCTGCTGCGAGCTCTTCCCGACGGTGGGAGGGCACTGACCCTTCCTTCTGATCTGCCGCAGCCTGTTGCTGCGCTGACCCTTTCCTCTGATCTGCCGCAGCCTGTTACTGCTTCGATGTGGCCTGTCTCTACCCGGGTTATCTTAACCTGAAACTTACGCCCTGGGGCAGCCTGTGGACCTGACCACGTCTTCCTGGGCTGGGGTGCTCTGCTTGACCTACGGGGAACTGCTATGGGCGGGGGCTCCGTGACGGACGGACCGGGTCCCGAGACCTTCAACGGGATGACCTGGGGTTCCATCACAGGCGCCAGCCCCGCCTCCGCTGACTCCGCCTCCCTAACCTCGGGGCTGGCAGTTCGGGGCCCCGCCCTGCTCGGCCCAGCAGGCAGCCCTTCACTCGCGAACTCTGCCTCCCCTGAGGACTGGACGTTTAAAGCGGGCGGCCACACCTCTGGGAACCACATAGCGGCTGGCCCGGCCTCCTCTAGCTCCTTCCTCCTGCTGTCGGGACCTGCAGCTTGTGTGTCCACCCCGTATGGATCTCTACCTAGCGGCCCCAATCCTTCCAGACCGTTCCTGTGAAACCACCCGTCATCATCACTATGCTCATCTGCACTATCCTCATCTGACCAGGGTACCCTGGGGTCCTCGTCATCTAACCCCCAACTCCAGAAAAACGCTGCATGATCGTCCGGGATGTCCCTTCCCCTGATGCAAGCTGCTACGCCTGCCTGTGTGCCTTGTGGTCCTACCTGGGGCTGTGTTTTCCCATTGGCGGGATTTACCCCTGTAGTTTTCCCTTGCGCACCCGGCTGGTACAGTTTACATTGGTTTATGTGGAACCACTTAGTGCGCCGAGGTACTTTTACGGCGTAAACCATGGGACTTGCCTTGTCTACAATGTTGTAGGGTCCCATATACAGTGGTTCCAGACTCCCTACTCTGGCGTAGTTTCTGACCATGACCTGGTCTCCTACTTCCCACTCCCGCGTTTTGCGGGGTTCCAGCAACAAGCGATTGCCCTGGTGCTGCCTTCCCATGTTCCCAGCCGCCTGCTCATAAACTTGCTTCAGGCGCTCCAAGAGAGTTTGGGCGAACTTGTCCCTGCTGATCTCTTGAAGCTGACCCTCAGTGAGCACCGGGGCTAGCACATGGGTGGGGGTTCGCATGAGCCTGCCGGTCATTACCTCGTGCGGGGAGTACCCCGTACTTTTTGACTGACTGGCCCGGACCCCCATGAGGACTAAAGGCAGAACTTCCGCCCATTTTTGGGGCGAGTTCCTAGTCTCTTTCCTCAATTTCTCCTTCAGGGTCCGGTTCATACGTTCAACAATCCCGGATGACTGGGGATTGTGTGCTACGTGCCACTTCCCTTCAATGCCCAAAAGCATGAGGGTGTTCTGCATCACCTGGCCGGTGAAATGACTCCCTTGGTCTGACTCCACGAAACGGGGGAGTCCCCACCGCGAGAACACTTCCCGGACCAAGATTTTTGCTGTACCCAGTGCCGTAGCTGTTCGACAAGGGAAGGCTTCCACCCACTTGGAAAACACATCCACCAGGACGAGGCAGTACTTATAACCTCCCTGGGTGGTGGGCAGGGGTCCTATATAGTCGATCTGTATCGACTGCCATGGTCCCTCTACCCTTCTTACGTGTCCCATGGGCACCTTCCTTTTCTGGGGGTCTGGGTTATTTGCAGCGCACACAAGACAGTTTGCACAGAACTCGCGGACTTGTTCCCTGAGCCCTGGCCACCATCCCGCTTGCTCTACCCGTTGCCAGGTAACCTCGGGCCCGGGGTGCCCTGCCCCTGGTCCCTCGTGAGCCAACTGGAGGAATTCCCTCCTGTGCTGCTGCGGCACAACCCACTGCTCCTCGCGGAACAGCATGCCTTCCTTAACTGAGAGGGTTGCCGTACTGTACGGACCTTCTACCTGCCTCCCCTCAGCAATCGTTTTTAGGACTGCTTTTAGGGCGGGATCCTGGGCTTGGACGGTCTTAAGGTCTAGGGGCAATGCTACCCTGGTGTTCCCGGTATTCCCGTCCCCACCTCGGACCGCTGCTATGGGTCCGGTTCTATAGGGGTTCCAGAAAGTACCGTCGCGGGCACCCTCCCTGGCTAGCGCATCCGCCTGCCGGTTGCCCTCCCCACGGGGCTCTGTGGAGGAGTGAGCTTTCACCTTATGGATGAAAATCTCCCCTTCCTCCCCTACTGCTGCTGCTAAGATCTTTTCCAGCAAGGGCTTTACCGTTAAAGGTCGCCCGTCCGCGGAGGTGTATCCACGGCGGGACCAAATGGCCAGGTATTCCGTACACGAATTGCAGGTGAACATACTGTCCGAGCAAATCGTGTATGGGGTTGGGAAAATGTCTGGGTGGGTTACCACGTACACCACGGCAGACAGCTCAGCCTGCTGCGCGCTCATGGTGCTAGGGAGCTTGATCGCCAGGGCAAGGTCTGCCGCAGGGTCATAAACTCCACACCCTGTGAGTCGCTCGCCAGCAGATACTGTGCTAGACCCATCAACATAAATCTCGCGCCCAGTGGGATGTATCCCGGCCCGTAAACCTATGTTGACGTCCCACACCCCTTCCACCGAACACCGGTGGGCTGTACCGGGGTATACCAAATTGGCCGCAAGCCTGGGCTCGCAAAGACCTTTTACTCTAAGATCCAACTGGGAGAGAAGAAGGGTCCAACGCGCAATGCGTGCGCTGCTTACGGTCCCGTCTTTAATCCTCCCATCCAGAAGCATCTTAGTTGGTGTGTGATGTGTGAGGAGAGTGATGGGAGAGAGCCCTGTGAAGATCGCTGATCTTTTCACAGCCCAATGCGTGGCTAAAAGGTGCCTTTCGCAATTGGAAAAACTTCTCTCCACATCCGTTAATACCCTGGATGAATAGACAACCGGCCTCAGCTTGCCGTGACGCTCTTGGAGCAGCACGGCGCTTAAGCTGTCTCCGCTGGCAGCTACCTCCAGGAAAAACTCCTTCCCCCCATCTATGGCCCCTAAGGCTGGCGCGGTCTGCAGATCCCTTTTTAACTTCTCGAAGGCTGCTTGGCAGCCCTCGTCCCAAAGCCACTCTACCCCCTTATGGAGGAGTCGGAGGAGCGGCGCCGCTGTGGCCGCATAATCCTCGATAAAATCCCTGCAGTAACCGGTCAGTCCCAAGAAGGACCTCACACCCCTTACGTTGTTGGGAATCGGTAATTCTTGCACCGACTCCCTCCTTGCTTTGTCTATGGCTCTTTCCCCAGCGCGTAGGGTCAGTCCCAGGAATTTTACTTCCTGCTGACCGATACGTGCTTTCTTTGGGTTTACTTTAAAACCCTTTCTCGCTAACAGCTCCAATAACTCGTCCAGTAGTGGTCCGTGCTCCTCCCTTGAGTCCGTAAATAGGAGCAAATCATCCACATACTGTACTATCTGATTGGGCTGACTAAACTCCTTTAAACTTCCTGCCATACACTGGTGAAAAATACTGGGGCTATTGTGGAAACCCTGTGGCAAGCAGTTCCACGTGTACTGTTGCCCTTTAAACGTAAAGGCAAACTTGTACTGGTCCTCTCGCCGCAGCGGGATGGACCAAAAACCGTTCGAGATATCCAGCACCGTGAACGTGGTCGCGGACGCTGGGATGCTCCCTATTAGGTCAGCAACTGCTGCTACTGTGGGCGCGCAGGCGGGGATGTTACTGTTAAGGACTCTGTAGTCCACCGTGGCTCTCCACGAATTATCCGGCTTCCTAACCGGCCATAATGGGGAGTTCACGTGTGTGGCTATCGGCCTCAACACGCCCTGCTGCACCAAGGAAGACATTGCTGCCTCCATATCGGGTTCTGCTTCTTTGGGGAAGTTATACTGCTTTTGGGGTCGGGTCATGGGGTCCCCATCTACGCTGACCTCAAACCCGACCACCCTCCCACAATCGTGCTTGTGGGTTGCAAACGCGTGCATATTATCTGTCACGTACGTTTGCATGTCCGTTGGGACATCTGCGACCATAAGCCTGAGGTCGTAGCCTCCGGATGGCTGTACGGTACACAGGACCCCTGTTTCTTCCTCCCCTTGAATTACCATTACCTCGCCTTTTCACCTTTAGCCCCCCAGAGACAGTGATTTCTGAGGTCCACGAGGATCCCGTGTCCCGCTAGAAGATCAGACCCGAGAATACCTCTTCCACCCCCCTCTGCCATGCCATCAGTATACACTTCCACTTAAGGCGAAGTGTTCCTAAACGAATGGATAGCGGGAGGGAAAACGTGCCAGCCTGTTCTTTCCCTGTGAACCCTGCTAGCGTGAATGGGACCTTGGTAGATAGCGGCGAGTCAAAAGGGTCATCTGTATGGATTATGGTGCAAGAAGCTCCCGTGTCCAACAAATAACTGCCCTTTTGTTTCTCTACCTCCATCTCCACCACAGGTCGCCTCCACGCATCATAGCTGAGCGGACACAGGTAGACGGGCTGTGCTGGTTCTAGTCATGGGGCACTATTAGACGGTCCTGCGGCACCTACGGGGCCGGTTGCGACCGCCACCTGTCCACGCGCATTCAAAACCATCTTGCGCATGACTCCTAACACTGCTTCGAGGTCTTCGGGAGAGGTGGGTGCCTTTGCTTCCTTAGCCGGGACAGGCGCCTGGGCTCGGACCGCGGGATTTTTATCCTTGGAATCCTTCCAAGGGTTCCTGCAGTGCTTGCGCCAGTGCCCTGTCTTCCCACACCCGTAACAGGCATTACTTGCCTGTGGGGCGCGATTACCCTCCTGATGCCACTCTCTTTGAGTCGGGGCTGCGGGTCGTACCTCATGTACTCTTCCCTTAAAGGGACGTGTTGCCATACCCCTTATGTTACGGTAACCTAACGTGAGTCGATTCAAGACCGACTCTTCCGTAAGGTTGAGGTCATTGGGATCGAACCAGGCTTTTGCCTGCTCTCTAACGGCTGGTAAACTGTTGGCTATTATGCACCTAAGCCAATGAATTAAAGCGGCGCCTTCCACATCTTCGCGCTCGGGCGCACCTAGACAGCTGCGCTCATATACTGGCCACAGCCTGTCGGCAAAAACCTTCGGGGGTTCTCCCTCCATCTGCACTGTCTGTCCCACTCTAGCAAACGGACCTCCGTCGTTCGCCCCCACTACTTCTAGGACCTCATTTTTCAATTCCTCATAACTTTTATTTCCCCTCTTGCTATCGCCTGAGAGACACTGAAGGACCGAGCTATCTAATGAGAACAGCAGCATTTTTGCTGTCTCCCCATCATCGCAGCCGTTGATGGCTGCGGCTTGCTCAACTTCCCTGAAATGTACGGAAGGGTCGTCTATCTCGGTCAGCTTCCTTACGTGGTTTATCATAGCCCTCAGCTGATGTGAACTGTGAGGCAACACCAGCTGTCCGAGGAGATCCCCCGGTTCTTCCCCACCGTTTCTGCTTGGGCCCCTTTTAATACCCGTTACTGGATACAACGATCCCTTTTCTACCTCCTTTTCAACGGGCTCTTTCGTTTCTTCCATTGCTTCCTCCCTAACCCAGGTTTCTGAATAGCTGGGTGGCGCGGAGGGCGCAGTGGCTACTACTTCTTCTGCTTTACTTGGTGGGGAATTTCTAAATCTCTCATTTACTAGCGGCTGGCGTGCCGACGGATTGATAAGGCACACCATGCCGTTCGCATTGTTCACGGCCTTTTGAGGCTGCTCTATCTCCCTTTGGCAGGCGCTATGGTCGGCTCCCTGAAACTTATCCTCAAGGGCCAACTTATACGCCGCCCTAACCCCCATTAAGCTCTCTTCTTGAGTTCTTATCTGGGCAGCTTGGCGGTTACATCTTTCCTTAACCTGCTCTCATTCAATTTTGCCTCAGTGACCTGGCACTCGAGATAATCTATCCTTGTTTTAAGGTGACTGGAGACTTCCTGGCTTTCTTGGTGCAACTCATTTAAACTCTTAATGAGCACCTCCCCTCCAGAAACCTTCTCCTCCATTTCTCCTCTAAATGCTTGATTCGAGCGGTTAGCGCTGTATTGGTCTGGTTTGAAATCTGAACCTGCCTTTTGTAGCACATAAGCCAGACTGCTTTCTCAACTGCCTTTTTATGCTCCTTACTATCTGTCCACCTTTCAGCTGCCTCTAGTGGGCTCTTATCCGCTAACAATTCGCTTATCCACTTTTTCGTTAGATTAACCTTTCCAAACACGTAATCCGCTATCTTTTCCTGCATCACATTTCGTACAGTCATTCCAAAATCTAACACACTACCCTCTCGCTGCCAGTGTCCTGCCGCGGGCGCCATTTTCTGTAAGGGATCTCGAGCCTCACCCTGCGTGTCTCGTAGCCTGTGAGATTCACGCGGCTCTGTGCAGCCTGTATGTCAGTGCGGGTCTAGGCCTGGTCTCCAGCCAGTCTGGGAACACTAGACACCCCTGTGAGTGGTTCGAATCACTCTCCCTTACGGTTCTAGACACTGGACTTAGATGCGAGAGCAGTAATGGAGATGAAACTCATGTAGACTCGGTTGAATGGTACGAAATGGAAAATCTTTATTGCATGATGCTTCAGATTATGAAATACATGTCATAAGCACAGATTAATGACAGTACAATCTTACAAGCAGTTATATAGTCGATCTTAGGGAAACGAGGAACGAACGGCACATAGTAAATAGGGGCACACATTACAAATATCCTTAATCCTTAAACCCTCCCCTATCAATATCTATCCTAACTAGATTCGTAGGATTTCGAGACTCATGCTCACCACTCGTGATAACTCGGAGAAATTCCGAATAGCTGATCGGATGTTTTTCACCGCAGCACCCACGTGTCGGTCAGGAGATCTCCTGGTCCCACTTGTTTACTTGCTTCTGCTGCTCCGGCTAGCAGGCTGGACCGTCTGCTGTGATGAAGACCTGTGTTGGTTGGTTTAACAGGTACTTTTCGAGCACAGTTGTCAATATCATCGATACGATATGTTCTTTGCAAGTTCGAAGAAGTCTTCCTGGCGAGGAAAACTTGGCTATTCGACCTACAGGCGCGGTCGGGATTTACTGACCGTGGCGATGGATAAGGTCTTCTTCTCTTCTCCTCTCATCTCATCTCATCTCATCTCATCTCATCCCGGGCCTTCGGTTCCGCTGCCAGCTACCAACATAGGTCTTTGCAACAGTCTTTTACCCAGGAGCAGCCACGAGGTACGAATCGACCGGATAAAACACAGGAGCAGCCACGATGATAACAGCAGCAAGCGGCAAGAGTCAAGAGCAAAAGAGCAAGAGAGCGAGAGAGCGAATGGACGGTTTGGGCCTGCAATTATAGTGCACAGTTCTTCCGTTTCCCGCCCAACTACAATGTCCATTCTTTTGTTTAAGGTTTGGCGCCCAAAAATGTCCTGTATGGGTGATCTCTGTCCTTAATGGGTTTCGGGGCTACTCCTGAATGTTTGAGTACCTGTTAATATTTCTCCCATTGTTAAATCGGTCGGTGTTCCCCTGGAGGGGTTTGGGGCTTCCAAGTGTTTTGTATAACTACCTGTTAACGGCTCTCTCATCGTAGAGTCATTGGGATTTTACATATTAATGTCTTTTGGATGGGCCCTTGATTACTCGGTACAATAGCTTTCATTTGTACCTGGGAGACCGATTTCAGTATTTATGTGTATACTGCAAACCCATAATGTCTCGTGTATTATCTTTACTGTGCTGAATCTTAATCGATCTTGCACAAATGTTTATTGGAACGCCATCTTGTCTGCCTGTTGAAAAGTCCAGAATGTTCTGTCACGAGGTGCGGCGGCCATTTTACAGGCTGCTTGTGTCCACTTTAAACCTGGCAGCATTCTGCTGAAATAAAAGCTGTTTGAACGAAACTCAGTGTTTTCTCCTTATTAATAAAATCGCGATATATTGCGAATTCTACAGGGGGTATAGCTCAGTGGTAGAGCATTTGACTGCAGATCAAGAGGTCCCTGGTTCAACTCCAGGTGCCCCCTCATTACCATTTAGGCTCAAGAATTAAAAATCTCTTTCTCCACAGCTGCTCTGTGATCATACCTAATAATGCTTCAGAGCCACTTTTCACCAATCCTTGTGCAGATTGGTCATTTCGGTGATAGAGTCAGCAAGCAAGAGGTCGTGCAAAGCAAGGTCTTGCGCAAACTGCAGTGAGAAAAATGGAACAAGAATTTGATGATTTTAGTGTTGGTTTCGGGATAAATGTAGCCCAGGACAATGGCTGAGCCTCCTTGACCTTCTTCAAATAATGCCATGAGATCTTTTACACCCACCTGAGATGACAGTCAAGCCTCGGTAGAATGTCTCATCTGAGAAATGGCCCTTGCAACAAGCCAGCACTTCCCTCAGTCCTAATCTGAAGTGTGAGCCTGGATTATGTACTCAAGTCTTTGGAGTGGGGTAGCTGGAAATGTGCCCCAATTAAGTGAGGGTGGGGCTTGTGTGTAAATCTCAGGGCATTCTCGGTTGGATCATTCGGTTGTGAAGTTCATGGGACATTGGCATGTGAGAGGGGTATAGCTCAGTGGTAGAACATTTGACTGCAGATTATAGAAATTCCTGCTTCATATATAAATATCTCCTCATTAACTCCTATGTTATCACAGAGAATGATAGTTATGTCCGCTGCACCATGTCCATAGTTCCGAGTGAATGATATAACACTGAAGGAGGCCTTTAGGTCCATTGTGCCTGCACCGTGTGTTTGGCAGAGCTGTTCAATTAATCCCACTCCACTTCTCTTTCCCCATAGCCCTGTAAATGTTTCCCCTTCAAGGATTTATCCAATTCCTTTTTGAAAGTTACTATTGAATCTGCCTCCACCACCCTTGCAAACAGCCTATTGCAGATCAAAACAACTCTCTGTGTAAAAAAATGTCTCCTCATGTTGCCTCTTTTTCTTTTGCCAATCACCTTAAATGTGTGTCCTCTGGTTACTGACCCTTCTGCCACTAGAAACAGCTTAATTTACTCTGTAAAAAACTTCCATGATTTTGAACAAGCTGAAAAAAAACTCTGCATAAAATTTCTTGCCAATTTTGAAAGAAGGGTGAGGGTAAAGCAATGGTTAGCTTTATTCAATATTTTTTTGACATGACCCCATCTTCTTGCTATCCCTCATGGTGTCCTGTGCTATGCAACATTTTGTAGTGAAGCAGAAAGCAGCCAATGGGGCTGTGGGGGTATAGCTCAGTGGTAGAGCATTTGACTGCAGATCAAGAGGTCCCTGGTTCAACTCCAGGTGCCCCCTCATTACCATTTAGGCTCAAGAATTAAAAATCTCTTTCTCCACAGCTGCTCTGTGATCATACCTAATAATGCTTCAGAGCCACTTTTCACCAATCCTTGTGCAGATTGGTCATTTCGGTGATAGAGTCAGCAAGCAAGAGGTTGTGCAAAGCAAGGTCTTGCGCAAACTGCAGTGAGAAAAATGGAACAAGAATTTGATGATTTTAGTGTTGGTTTCGGGATAAATGTAGCCCAGGACAATGGCTGAGCCTCCTTGACCTTCTTCAAATAATGCCATGAGATCTTTTACACCCACCTGAGATGACAGTCAAGCCTCGGTAGAATGTCTCATCTGAGAAATGGCCCTTGCAACAAGCCAGCACTTCCCTCAGTCCTAATCTGAAGTGTGAGCCTGGATTATGTACTCAAGTCTTTGGAGTGGGGTAGCTGGAAATGTGCCCCAATTAAGTGAGGGTGGGGCTTGTGTGTAAATCTCAGGGCATTCTCGGTTGGATCATTCGGTTGTGAAGTTCATGGGACATTGGCATGTGAGAGGGGTATAGCTCAGTGGTAGAACATTTGACTGCAGATTATAGAAATTCCTGCTTCATATATAAATATCTCCTCATTAACTCCTATGTTATCACAGAGAATGATAGTTATGTCCGCTGCACCATGTCCATAGTTCCGAGTGAATGATATAACACTGAAGGAGGCCTTTAGGTCCATTGTGCCTGCACCGTGTGTTTGGCAGAGCTGTTCAATTAATCCCACTCCACTTCTCTTTCCCCATAGCCCTGTAAATGTTTCCCCTTCAAGGATTTATCCAATTCCTTTTTGAAAGTTACTATTGAATCTGCCTCCACCACCCTTGCAAACAGCCTATTCAGATCAAAACAACTCTCTGTGTAAAAAAATGTCTCCTCATGTTGCCTCTTTTTCTTTTGCCAATCACCTTAAATGTGTGTCCTCTGGTTACTGACCCTTCTGCCACTAGAAACAGCTTAATTTACTCTGTAAAAAACTTCCATGATTTTGAACAAGCTGAAAAAAAACTCTGCATAAAATTTCTTGCCAATTTTGAAAGAAGGGTGAGGGTAAAGCAATGGTTAGCTTTATTCAATATTTTTTTGACATGACCCCATCTTCTTGCTATCCCTCATGGTGTCCTGTGCTATGCAACATTTTGTAGTGAAGCAGAAAGCAGCCAATGGGGCTGTGGGGGTATAGCTCAGTGGTAGAGCATTTGACTGCAGATCAAGAGGTCCCTGGTTCAACTCCAGGTGCCCCCTCATTACCATTTAGGCTCAAGAATTAAAAATCTCTTTCTCCACAGCTGCTCTGTGATCATACCTAATAATGCTTCAGAGCCACTTTTCACCAATCCTTGTGCAGATTGGTCATTTCGGTGATAGAGTCAGCAAGCAAGAGGTTGTGCAAAGCAAGGTCTTGCGCAAACTGCAGTGAGAAAAATGGAACAAGAATTTGATGATTTTAGTGTTGGTTTCGGGATAAATGTAGCCCAGGACAATGGCTGAGCCTCCTTGACCTTCTTCAAATAATGCCATGAGATCTTTTACACCCACCTGAGATGACAGTCAAGCCTCGGTAGAATGTCTCATCTGAGAAATGGCCCTTGCAACAAGCCAGCACTTCCCTCAGTCCTAATCTGAAGTGTGAGCCTGGATTATGTACTCAAGTCTTTGGAGTGGGGTAGCTGGAAATGTGCCCCAATTAAGTGAGGGTGGGGCTTGTGTGTAAATCTCAGGGCATTCTCGGTTGGATCATTCGGTTGTGAAGTTCATGGGACATTGGCATGTGAGAGGGGTATAGCTCAGTGGTAGAACATTTGACTGCAGATTATAGAAATTCCTGCTTCATATATAAATATCTCCTCATTAACTCCTATGTTATCACAGAGAATGATAGTTATGTCCGCTGCACCATGTCCATAGTTCCGAGTGAATGATATAACACTGAAGGAGGCCTTTAGGTCCATTGTGCCTGCACCGTGTGTTTGGCAGAGCTGTTCAATTAATCCCACTCCACTTCTCTTTCCCCATAGCCCTGTAAATGTTTCCCCTTCAAGGATTTATCCAATTCCTTTTTGAAAGTTACTATTGAATCTGCCTCCACCACCCTTGCAAACAGCCTATTGCAGATCAAAACAACTCTCTGTGTAAAAAAATGTCTCCTCATGTTGCCTCTTTTTCTTTTGCCAATCACCTTAAATGTGTGTCCTCTGGTTACTGACCCTTCTGCCACTAGAAACAGCTTAATTTACTCTGTAAAAAACTTCCATGATTTTGAACAAGCTGAAAAAAAACTCTGCATAAAATTTCTTGCCAATTTTGAAAGAAGGGTGAGGGTAAAGCAATGGTTAGCTTTATTCAATATTTTTTTGACATGACCCCATCTTCTTGCTATCCCTCATGGTGTCCTGTGCTATGCAACATTTTGTAGTGAAGCAGAAAGCAGCCAATGGGGCTGTGGGGGTATAGCTCAGTGGTAGAGCATTTGACTGCAGATCAAGAGGTCCCTGGTTCAACTCCAGGTGCCCCCTCATTACCATTTAGGCTCAAGAATTAAAAATCTCTTTCTCCACAGCTGCTCTGTGATCATACCTAATAATGCTTCAGAGCCACTTTTCACCAATCCTTGTGCAGATTGGTCATTTCGGTGATAGAGTCAGCAAGCAAGAGGTTGTGCAAAGCAAGGTCTTGCGCAAACTGCAGTGAGAAAAATGGAACAAGAATTTGATGATTTTAGTGTTGGTTTCGGGATAAATGTAGCCCAGGACAATGGCTGAGCCTCCTTGACCTTCTTCAAATAATGCCATGAGATCTTTTACACCCACCTGAGATGACAGTCAAGCCTCGGTAGAATGTCTCATCTGAGAAATGGCCCTTGCAACAAGCCAGCACTTCCCTCAGTCCTAATCTGAAGTGTGAGCCTGGATTATGTACTCAAGTCTTTGGAGTGGGGTAGCTGGAAATGTGCCCCAATTAAGTGAGGGTGGGGCTTGTGTGTAAATCTCAGGGCATTCTCGGTTGGATCATTCGGTTGTGAAGTTCATGGGACATTGGCATGTGAGAGGGGTATAGCTCAGTGGTAGAACATTTGACTGCAGATTATAGAAATTCCTGCTTCATATATAAATATCTCCTCATTAACTCCTATGTTATCACAGAGAATGATAGTTATGTCCGCTGCACCATGTCCATAGTTCCGAGTGAATGATATAACACTGAAGGAGGCCTTTAGGTCCATTGTGCCTGCACCGTGTGTTTGGCAGAGCTGTTCAATTAATCCCACTCCACTTCTCTTTCCCCATAGCCCTGTAAATGTTTCCCCTTCAAGGATTTATCCAATTCCTTTTTGAAAGTTACTATTGAATCTGCCTCCACCACCCTTGCAAACAGCCTATTGCAGATCAAAACAACTCTCTGTGTAAAAAAATGTCTCCTCATGTTGCCTCTTTTTCTTTTGCCAATCACCTTAAATGTGTGTCCTCTGGTTACTGACCCTTCTGCCACTAGAAACAGCTTAATTTACTCTGTAAAAAACTTCCATGATTTTGAACAAGCTGAAAAAAAACTCTGCATAAAATTTCTTGCCAATTTTGAAAGAAGGGTGAGGGTAAAGCAATGGTTAGCTTTATTTAATATTTTTTTGACATGACCCCATCTTCTTGCTATCCCTCATGGTGTCCTGTGCTATGCAACATTTTGTAGTGAAGCAGAAAGCAGCCAATGGGGCTGTGGGGGTATAGCTCAGTGGTAGAGCATTTGACTGCAGATCAAGAGGTCCCTGGTTCAACTCCAGGTGCCCCCTCATTACCATTTAGGCTCAAGAATTAAAAATCTCTTTCTCCACAGCTGCTCTGTGATCATACCTAATAATGCTTCAGAGCCACTTTTCACCAATCCTTGTGCAGATTGGTCATTTCGGTGATAGAGTCAGCAAGCAAGAGGTTGTGCAAAGCAAGGTCTTGCGCAAACTGCAGTGAGAAAAATGGAACAAGAATTTGATGATTTTAGTGTTGGTTTCGGGATAAATGTAGCCCAGGACAATGGCTGAGCCTCCTTGACCTTCTTCAAATAATGCCATGAGATCTTTTACACCCACCTGAGATGACAGTCAAGCCTCGGTAGAATGTCTCATCTGAGAAATGGCCCTTGCAACAAGCCAGCACTTCCCTCAGTCCTAATCTGAAGTGTGAGCCTGGATTATGTACTCAAGTCTTTGGAGTGGGGTAGCTGGAAATGTGCCCCAATTAAGTGAGGGTGGGGCTTGTGTGTAAATCTCAGGGCATTCTCGGTTGGATCATTCGGTTGTGAAGTTCATGGGACATTGGCATGTGAGAGGGGTATAGCTCAGTGGTAGAACATTTGACTGCAGATTATAGAAATTCCTGCTTCATATATAAATATCTCCTCATTAACTCCTATGTTATCACAGAGAATGATAGTTATGTCCGCTGCACCATGTCCATAGTTCCGAGTGAATGATATAACACTGAAGGAGGCCTTTAGGTCCATTGTGCCTGCACCGTGTGTTTGGCAGAGCTGTTCAATTAATCCCACTCCACTTCTCTTTCCCCATAGCCCTGTAAATGTTTCCCCTTCAAGGATTTATCCAATTCCTTTTTGAAAGTTACTATTGAATCTGCCTCCACCACCCTTGCAAACAGCCTATTGCAGATCAAAACAACTCTCTGTGTAAAAAAATGTCTCCTCATGTTGCCTCTTTTTCTTTTGCCAATCACCTTAAATGTGTGTCCTCTGGTTACTGACCCTTCTGCCACTAGAAACAGCTTAATTTACTCTGTAAAAAACTTCCATGATTTTGAACAAGCTGAAAAAAAACTCTGCATAAAATTTCTTGCCAATTTTGAAAGAAGGGTGAGGGTAAAGCAATGGTTAGCTTTATTCAATATTTTTTTGACATGACCCCATCTTCTTGCTATCCCTCATGGTGTCCTGTGCTATGCAACATTTTGTAGTGAAGCAGAAAGCAGCCAATGGGGCTGTGGGGGTATAGCTCAGTGGTAGAGCATTTGACTGCAGATCAAGAGGTCCCTGGTTCAACTCCAGGTGCCCCCTCATTACCATTTAGGCTCAAGAATTAAAAATCTCTTTCTCCACAGCTGCTCTGTGATCATACCTAATAATGCTTCAGAGCCACTTTTCACCAATCCTTGTGCAGATTGGTCATTTCGGTGATAGAGTCAGCAAGCAAGAGGTTGTGCAAAGCAAGGTCTTGCGCAAACTGCAGTGAGAAAAATGGAACAAGAATTTGATGATTTTAGTGTTGGTTTCGGGATAAATGTAGCCCAGGACAATGGCTGAGCCTCCTTGACCTTCTTCAAATAATGCCATGAGATCTTTTACACCCACCTGAGATGACAGTCAAGCCTCGGTAGAATGTCTCATCTGAGAAATGGCCCTTGCAACAAGCCAGCACTTCCCTCAGTCCTAATCTGAAGTGTGAGCCTGGATTATGTACTCAAGTCTTTGGAGTGGGGTAGCTGGAAATGTGCCCCAATTAAGTGAGGGTGGGGCTTGTGTGTAAATCTCAGGGCATTCTCGGTTGGATCATTCGGTTGTGAAGTTCATGGGACATTGGCATGTGAGAGGGGTATAGCTCAGTGGTAGAACATTTGACTGCAGATTATAGAAATTCCTGCTTCATATATAAATATCTCCTCATTAACTCCTATGTTATCACAGAGAATGATAGTTATGTCCGCTGCACCATGTCCATAGTTCCGAGTGAATGATATAACACTGAAGGAGGCCTTTAGGTCCATTGTGCCTGCACCGTGTGTTTGGCAGAGCTGTTCAATTAATCCCACTCCACTTCTCTTTCCCCATAGCCCTGTAAATGTTTCCCCTTCAAGGATTTATCCAATTCCTTTTTGAAAGTTACTATTGAATCTGCCTCCACCACCCTTGCAAACAGCCTATTGCAGATCAAAACAACTCTCTGTGTAAAAAAATGTCTCCTCATGTTGCCTCTTTTTCTTTTGCCAATCACCTTAAATGTGTGTCCTCTGGTTACTGACCCTTCTGCCACTAGAAACAGCTTAATTTACTCTGTAAAAAACTTCCATGATTTTGAACAAGCTGAAAAAAAACTCTGCATAAAATTTCTTGCCAATTTTGAAAGAAGGGTGAGGGTAAAGCAATGGTTAGCTTTATTCAATATTTTTTTGACATGACCCCATCTTCTTGCTATCCCTCATGGTGTCCTGTGCTATGCAACATTTTGTAGTGAAGCAGAAAGCAGCCAATGGGGCTGTGGGGGTATAGCTCAGTGGTAGAGCATTTGACTGCAGATCAAGAGGTCCCTGGTTCAACTCCAGGTGCCCCCTCATTACCATTTAGGCTCAAGAATTAAAAATCTCTTTCTCCACAGCTGCTCTGTGATCATACCTAATAATGCTTCAGAGCCACTTTTCACCAATCCTTGTGCAGATTGGTCATTTCGGTGATAGAGTCAGCAAGCAAGAGGTTGTGCAAAGCAAGGTCTTGCGCAAACTGCAGTGAGAAAAATGGAACAAGAATTTGATGATTTTAGTGTTGGTTTCGGGATAAATGTAGCCCAGGACAATGGCTGAGCCTCCTTGACCTTCTTCAAATAATGCCATGAGATCTTTTACACCCACCTGAGATGACAGTCAAGCCTCGGTAGAATGTCTCATCTGAGAAATGGCCCTTGCAACAAGCCAGCACTTCCCTCAGTCCTAATCTGAAGTGTGAGCCTGGATTATGTACTCAAGTCTTTGGAGTGGGGTAGCTGGAAATGTGCCCCAATTAAGTGAGGGTGGGGCTTGTGTGTAAATCTCAGGGCATTCTCGGTTGGATCATTCGGTTGTGAAGTTCATGGGACATTGGCATGTGAGAGGGGTATAGCTCAGTGGTAGAACATTTGACTGCAGATTATAGAAATTCCTGCTTCATATATAAATATCTCCTCATTAACTCCTATGTTATCACAGAGAATGATAGTTATGTCCGCTGCACCATGTCCATAGTTCCGAGTGAATGATATAACACTGAAGGAGGCCTTTAGGTCCATTGTGCCTGCACCGTGTGTTTGGCAGAGCTGTTCAATTAATCCCACTCCACTTCTCTTTCCCCATAGCCCTGTAAATGTTTCCCCTTCAAGGATTTATCCAATTCCTTTTTGAAAGTTACTATTGAATCTGCCTCCACCACCCTTGCAAACAGCCTATTGCAGATCAAAACAACTCTCTGTGTAAAAAAATGTCTCCTCATGTTGCCTCTTTTTCTTTTGCCAATCACCTTAAATGTGTGTCCTCTGGTTACTGACCCTTCTGCCACTAGAAACAGCTTAATTTACTCTGTAAAAAACTTCCATGATTTTGAACAAGCTGAAAAAAAACTCTGCATAAAATTTCTTGCCAATTTTGAAAGAAGGGTGAGGGTAAAGCAATGGTTAGCTTTATTCAATATTTTTTTGACATGACCCCATCTTCTTGCTATCCCTCATGGTGTCCTGTGCTATGCAACATTTTGTAGTGAAGCAGAAAGCAGCCAATGGGGCTGTGGGGGTATAGCTCAGTGGTAGAGCATTTGACTGCAGATCAAGAGGTCCCTGGTTCAACTCCAGGTGCCCCCTCATTACCATTTAGGCTCAAGAATTAAAAATCTCTTTCTCCACAGCTGCTCTGTGATCATACCTAATAATGCTTCAGAGCCACTTTTCACCAATCCTTGTGCAGATTGGTCATTTCGGTGATAGAGTCAGCAAGCAAGAGGTTGTGCAAAGCAAGGTCTTGCGCAAACTGCAGTGAGAAAAATGGAACAAGAATTTGATGATTTTAGTGTTGGTTTCGGGATAAATGTAGCCCAGGACAATGGCTGAGCCTCCTTGACCTTCTTCAAATAATGCCATGAGATCTTTTACACCCACCTGAGATGACAGTCAAGCCTCGGTAGAATGTCTCATCTGAGAAATGGCCCTTGCAACAAGCCAGCACTTCCCTCAGTCCTAATCTGAAGTGTGAGCCTGGATTATGTACTCAAGTCTTTGGAGTGGGGTAGCTGGAAATGTGCCCCAATTAAGTGAGGGTGGGGCTTGTGTGTAAATCTCAGGGCATTCTCGGTTGGATCATTCGGTTGTGAAGTTCATGGGACATTGGCATGTGAGAGGGGTATAGCTCAGTGGTAGAACATTTGACTGCAGATTATAGAAATTCCTGCTTCATATATAAATATCTCCTCATTAACTCCTATGTTATCACAGAGAATGATAGTTATGTCCGCTGCACCATGTCCATAGTTCCGAGTGAATGATATAACACTGAAGGAGGCCTTTAGGTCCATTGTGCCTGCACCGTGTGTTTGGCAGAGCTGTTCAATTAATCCCACTCCACTTCTCTTTCCCCATAGCCCTGTAAATGTTTCCCCTTCAAGGATTTATCCAATTCCTTTTTGAAAGTTACTATTGAATCTGCCTCCACCACCCTTGCAAACAGCCTATTGCAGATCAAAACAACTCTCTGTGTAAAAAAATGTCTCCTCATGTTGCCTCTTTTTCTTTTGCCAATCACCTTAAATGTGTGTCCTCTGGTTACTGACCCTTCTGCCACTAGAAACAGCTTAATTTACTCTGTAAAAAACTTCCATGATTTTGAACAAGCTGAAAAAAAACTCTGCATAAAATTTCTTGCCAATTTTGAAAGAAGGGTGAGGGTAAAGCAATGGTTAGCTTTATTCAATATTTTTTTGACATGACCCCATCTTCTTGCTATCCCTCATGGTGTCCTGTGCTATGCAACATTTTGTAGTGAAGCAGAAAGCAGCCAATGGGGCTGTGGGGGTATAGCTCAGTGGTAGAGCATTTGACTGCAGATCAAGAGGTCCCTGGTTCAACTCCAGGTGCCCCCTCATTACCATTTAGGCTCAAGAATTAAAAATCTCTTTCTCCACAGCTGCTCTGTGATCATACCTAATAATGCTTCAGAGCCACTTTTCACCAATCCTTGTGCAGATTGGTCATTTCGGTGATAGAGTCAGCAAGCAAGAGGTTGTGCAAAGCAAGGTCTTGCGCAAACTGCAGTGAGAAAAATGGAACAAGAATTTGATGATTTTAGTGTTGGTTTCGGGATAAATGTAGCCCAGGACAATGGCTGAGCCTCCTTGACCTTCTTCAAATAATGCCATGAGATCTTTTACACCCACCTGAGATGACAGTCAAGCCTCGGTAGAATGTCTCATCTGAGAAATGGCCCTTGCAACAAGCCAGCACTTCCCTCAGTCCTAATCTGAAGTGTGAGCCTGGATTATGTACTCAAGTCTTTGGAGTGGGGTAGCTGGAAATGTGCCCCAATTAAGTGAGGGTGGGGCTTGTGTGTAAATCTCAGGGCATTCTCGGTTGGATCATTCGGTTGTGAAGTTCATGGGACATTGGCATGTGAGAGGGGTATAGCTCAGTGGTAGAACATTTGACTGCAGATTATAGAAATTCCTGCTTCATATATAAATATCTCCTCATTAACTCCTATGTTATCACAGAGAATGATAGTTATGTCCGCTGCACCATGTCCATAGTTCCGAGTGAATGATATAACACTGAAGGAGGCCTTTAGGTCCATTGTGCCTGCACCGTGTGTTTGGCAGAGCTGTTCAATTAATCCCACTCCACTTCTCTTTCCCCATAGCCCTGTAAATGTTTCCCCTTCAAGGATTTATCCAATTCCTTTTTGAAAGTTACTATTGAATCTGCCTCCACCACCCTTGCAAACAGCCTATTGCAGATCAAAACAACTCTCTGTGTAAAAAAATGTCTCCTCATGTTGCCTCTTTTTCTTTTGCCAATCACCTTAAATGTGTGTCCTCTGGTTACTGACCCTTCTGCCACGAGAAACAGCTTAATTTACTCTGTAAAAAACTTCCATGATTTTGAACAAGCTGAAAAAAAACTCTGCATAAAATTTCTTGCCAATTTTGAAAGAAGGGTGAGGGTAAAGCAATGGTTAGCTTTATTCAATATTTTTTTGACATGACCCCATCTTCTTGCTATCCCTCATGGTGTCCTGTGCTATGCAACATTTTGTAGTGAAGCAGAAAGCAGCCAATGGGGCTGTGGGGGTATAGCTCAGTGGTAGAGCATTTGACTGCAGATCAAGAGGTCCCTGGTTCAACTCCAGGTGCCCCCTCATTACCATTTAGGCTCAAGAATTAAAAATCTCTTTCTCCACAGCTGCTCTGTGATCATACCTAATAATGCTTCAGAGCCACTTTTCACCAATCCTTGTGCAGATTGGTCATTTCGGTGATAGAGTCAGCAAGCAAGAGGTTGTGCAAAGCAAGGTCTTGCGCAAACTGCAGTGAGAAAAATGGAACAAGAATTTGATGATTTTAGTGTTGGTTTCGGGATAAATGTAGCCCAGGACAATGGCTGAGCCTCCTTGACCTTCTTCAAATAATGCCATGAGATCTTTTACACCCACCTGAGATGACAGTCAAGCCTCGGTAGAATGTCTCATCTGAGAAATGGCCCTTGCAACAAGCCAGCACTTCCCTCAGTCCTAATCTGAAGTGTGAGCCTGGATTATGTACTCAAGTCTTTGGAGTGGGGTAGCTGGAAATGTGCCCCAATTAAGTGAGGGTGGGGCTTGTGTGTAAATCTCAGGGCATTCTCGGTTGGATCATTCGGTTGTGAAGTTCATGGGACATTGGCATGTGAGAGGGGTATAGCTCAGTGGTAGAACATTTGACTGCAGATTATAGAAATTCCTGCTTCATATATAAATATCTCCTCATTAACTCCTATGTTATCACAGAGAATGATAGTTATGTCCGCTGCACCATGTCCATAGTTCCGAGTGAATGATATAACACTGAAGGAGGCCTTTAGGTCCATTGTGCCTGCACCGTGTGTTTGGCAGAGCTGTTCAATTAATCCCACTCCACTTCTCTTTCCCCATAGCCCTGTAAATGTTTCCCCTTCAAGGATTTATCCAATTCCTTTTTGAAAGTTACTATTGAATCTGCCTCCACCACCCTTGCAAACAGCCTATTGCAGATCAAAACAACTCTCTGTGTAAAAAAATGTCTCCTCATGTTGCCTCTTTTTCTTTTGCCAATCACCTTAAATGTGTGTCCTCTGGTTACTGACCCTTCTGCCACGAGAAACAGCTTAATTTACTCTGTAAAAAACTTCCATGATTTTGAACAAGCTGAAAAAAAACTCTGCATAAAATTTCTTGCCAATTTTGAAAGAATGTAAGGGATTCTCTCCTGACCCTGCGTGTCTCGTAGCCTGTGAGATTCACGCGGCTCTGTGCAGCCTGTATGTCAGTGCGGGTCTAGGCCTGGTCTCCAGCCAGTCTGGGAACACTAGACACCCCTGTGAGTGGTTCGAATCACTCTCCCTTACGGTTCTAGACACTGGACTTAGATGCGAGAGCAGTAATGGAGATAAAACTCATGTAGACTTGGTTTGAACGGTACGAAATGGAAAATCTTTATTGCATGATACTTAAAATTATGAAATACATGTCATACGCACAGATTAATGACAGTACAATCTTACAAACGGTTATAATCAATCTTAGGGAAACGAGGAACGAACGGCACAACGTAAATAGGGCACACATTACAAATATCCTTAATCTTTAAACCCTCCCCTATCAATATCTATCCTAACTAGATTCGTAGGATTTCGAGACTCATGCTCACCACTCGTGATAACTCGGAGAAATTCCGAATAGCTGATCGGATGTTTTTCACCGCAGCACCCACGTGTCGGTCAGGAGATCTCCTGGTCCCACTTGTTTACTTGCTTCTGCTGCTCCGGCTAGCAGGCTGGACCGTCTGCTGTGATGAAGACCTGTGTTGGTTGGTTTAACAGGTACTTTTCGAGCACAGTTGTCAATATCATCGATACGATATGTTCTTTGCAAGTTCGAAGAAGTCTTCCTGGCGAGGAAAACTTGGCTATTCGACCTACAGGCGCGGTCGGGATTTACTGACCGTGGCGATGGATATGGTCTTCCTCTCTTCTCATCTCATCTCATCTCATCTCGGGCCTTTGGTTCCGCTGCCAGTTACCAACATAGGTCTTCGTTACGCGACACGAGGTAGATCCGAACGGATCAGAAAGTTCAACAGTCTTTTCAAAAGGCAACAGGCAAACAGGAGCCCGACTACGAGTACACAGGAGCAGCCACGATGATAACAGCAGCAAGCGGCAAGAGTCAAGAACACGAGGCAAGAGTCAAGAGCAAGAGAGCGAATGGACGGTTTGGGCCTGCAATTATAGTGCACAGTTCTTCCGTTTCCCGCCCAACTACAATGTCCATTCTTTTGTTTAAGGTTTGGCGCCCAAAATGTCCTGTATGGGTGATCTCCGTCCTTAATGGGTTTCGGGGCTACTCATGAATGTTTGAGTACCTGCTAATATTTCTCCCATTGTTAAATCGGTCGGTGTTCTCCCTGGAGGGGTTTGGGGCTTCCAAGTGTCCTGTATAACTACCTGCTAACGGCTCTCTCATCGTAGAGCCGTTGGGAGTTTACATATTAATGTCCTTTGGATGGGCCCTTAATGGCTTTCCTTTGTACCTGGGAGACCGATTCCAGTATCGATGTATATACTGTAAACCCATAATGTCCTGTGTATTGTCTTCACTGTGCTGAATCGTTATCGATCCTGCAAAAATGTTTATTGGAACGCCATCTTGTCTGCCTGTTGAAAAGTCTAGAATGTTCTGTCACGAGGTGCGGCGGCCATTTTACAGGCTGCTTGTGTCCAATTTAAACCTGACAGCATTCTGCTGAAATAAAAGCTGTTTTGAACGAAACTTTGTGTTTTCTCCTTATTAATGAAATCGCGATAATTGCGAATTCTACAGTCCCTCCTGTTGATGCGAATAACTCCGCTTATCGTATCAAAAATCTTAGTGGTGAGCAATCTTATCTCGATTTCACTCCGAATCCAGTAAATTAATCCCATAAATTTTAACTTAACTAGGGTCTCTGTGTCGTCCTTATTTCCCAAGAAAATCACATTTTATATCACCGTAGGCATCATTTGCCCTTAAACTTACACCACTTGTTTTCCTTTCCGGCGTAACCAGGCCGATACCTCACGCATCACCTGTATATTTGTCTTTTATTCAGGGAAAGGAAAAACAAAACCCAAAAACCAAACAATCAACACCATCACCAAAATAAACAAATCCCAACTCTTAAACATGTCGAGTTTCCAACGTATTTACAGTGAGTACAAACTTCCGCGGCGCACGTGGCGAGCGGGAGTGACGCCATTTTCCCATTACACTGCGCTCTCGTCGTGCACGCGCACGTAACGTTCTCGCCACTCTCCCGTGTTCTCATGCTTGGTGAGGCGCTTGTCTCTTTTACAATGTATGAACAATAGGTATACTACAATAAACACTTGACAGACGACTAAAATGTGGGAGGCTATTCTGACCCATGAGGGCACTTCAATATTCGTGAACAGATTCCACCACGGTGGAACCACTATGTCTAAAATGTCTGTACCTATCTCGACAGTTTTCTGCTCTAAGGTATAAAAATGCTTTTGTGACACCGCGACGGCTTTCAGAAGTTTGGTTAAATGCTCAGGGAGGGGGGGAATGAGGTATCCAAAATGCGCGACAAATCGCTGCAAGTCGGTGAAATTCTCTTTTACTGTGAGATGAACAGTGGATGGTTCAGGGATTGGGATAATTCGCTGTTGTGCTACTTGAACTTCAGCCCTGGGTTTAAAACAGAAACTGCTGTCACTCACCGGACACCGGCTACGGTTTCCATGCTGGTAGTGTTGCGCTGCAGTGGTAACACAATATGTTCCACCCCCGATGTATGCTACCTGCGGAGGCACATGATCTTACATAGATACATACATAGAAGATAGGAGCAGGAGTAGGCCATCCGGCCCTTCGAGCCTGCTCCGCCATTTAATGAGATCATGGCTGATCCTTCAATTCAGTATCCCGTCCCCGCCTTCTCTCCGTAACCCTTAACCCCTTTTGCCTGTAGAAATATATCTAATTCCCTCTTAAATATATTTAATGAGCTGGCGTACACTGCCCTCTGTGGCAATGAGTTCCACAGGTTCACCACTCTCTGAGTGAAGAAATTCCCCCTCATTTCTGTCCTAAATGGTTTAGCCCTTATCCTTAAATTATGTCCTCTAGTTCTGTTCTCACCCGCCAAGGGAAACATTCCTTCTGCATCTAATCTGTCTAGACCTGTCAGAATTTTATACACTTCTATGAGGTCCCCTCTCAATCTTCTAAACTCCAGTGTGTACATCCCTAAACTACATAGTCTCTCCTCATAGGTCAATCCCGCCATTCCTGGTATCAGCCTGGTGAATCGCCGCTGCACCCCCTCCATGGCAAGAACATCTTTCCTCAGATGAGGCGACCAAAACTGTACACAGTACTCGAGGTGTGGTCTCACCAGTGCCCTGTACAGCTGCAGCAAGGTATCCCTGTTCCTGTATTCCAACCCTTTTGCTATGAAGGCCAGCATACCGTTTGCCTTCTTGACCGCCTGTTGCACCTGCATGCTCGCCTTCAGTGACTGGTGTACAAGAACACCCAGGTCTCTCTGTACTTCCCCCTCTCCCAATTTATTGCCATTTAAATAATAATTTGCCCTCCCGTTCCTGCACCCAAGGTGGATAACTTCGCACTTGTCCACATTATAGTGCATCTGCCATTTATCCGCCCAATCACCCAGTCTGTCCAAATCGCTCTGGAGCTTCCTGGTCTCCTCCTCTGAGCCCACCCCCCCTCCTAGTTTAGTGTCGTCTGCAAATTTGGAAATGCTGCATTCGACTCCCTGATCCAGGTCATTAATATAAATTGTGAACAGCTGGGGACCCAGGACAGATCCCTGTGGTACCCCACTTGTTACTGCCTGCCATTCAGAAAATGAGCCGTTTATTCCAACTCTCTGTTTTCTATCTGACAGCCAGTTCTCTTGTGCCATTGCCTCCATGGTGCAATTCATGGACTTGGCGCCAGCCGTTCTGAACCCGCACTGTGGTGTTAAAAAGGCATTCAAGTGCTGGGGGCACAGTATTATGTGTGCTCCCCTGCCACGACAACCAGAGAGATCTGTACCTGTCATCGTTTGCTCCCAGCGGATGACGTAAGGTGGAACCGCTGCATAACGAATGTGGGCTCCCCCCTGAATGACACCAATGTTCTCTACCCGATATACCGGGGCGGGCTTTGCTGTGTTGCCCAAAACCGGCATGCGTAATACTATTCCCATAATAGTATGGTTTGAACGTCCGCAGTCCACGGGGACTGGGTAAGCTTCTGAAGCTAGCCTGAGCTGGCACGGACTTAATGCGTTCTGAAAAGGGTGGAGCGCCCGCAGGTGTTTGTTACTTATCCAGGACGGAACCAAACCTTGTTTTAAATCCTCCAAATTACTGCGGCCCTCGCCCAGTAACCACGCCCCGTAAAGCACGCACACCTCGTTCTGCGCAGCTTGATCGGATGCATTCCGATCTTCCCTGATCAGGGCATTTACCGTACGCGCATGTTTCTCCAGCTCTGCTATAATTTCCTTTAAATGGAGAGTCATGGCTTGGTCCTCGTGTAGACCTGACCCTACCACTTTATTCTCATCTGTTAGAATGTCTTTTAATTGTGTCTTTAAACCATTAATCTGGGTCTGCAGCTCCACACTGTCTAGAGCGTTGACCACAGATGTCCCTGTGTTAAAAGCAGTGAACGCATCGTTCACCAAACCCCTTCTTTGCCTCCCTACTTGATCCAAAACTTCCTGTGGTGCGGTGTACAAACTTGTTTTATCAATTTCTGCAAAATCAAACTCGTAAAATTGTCTGAACATCTTGGTCAACAGGACCTGATACAACTGTTCCGTCTTTTTGGGGCACCACTCTGGTAACCGCACCTCGGTGAGATTTAAAATCACCGAGGCCACCGCGTAATGTACCCCCTGAAATAGTATCTGGTCTGTGGGGACCAGTACCAAACCATTCCCGGGTCCCTTACTAGTTTTAGGGCACCCTTCTTCCTCAGCTAGAACCACCGGAATCGTGGGCGGGGCTTTGCGTGGGCGCGTAATGAGCTCAGTGGCATTTACTGGGATCGGAGAGAATGGGGCTCCGCACCCCCTGGTGCTCGCATCCCACCTCATCCCCTGTCCGTTATCCTGCCATTGATTAATAAAAATATGGAGATGCCTTTGGGGCAAACGTACTTTGACCCCCACATACATACATAAATTCCCTCATCCGGTTCCCACCATTTGTCCCAACAGACTTTCACTTGTCCGTCTGTCCCCGTAATTGTCCGATGGGTATTATTACCCAGTCGTTCCCACTCGACCGAAGAGTTCCTCATAGTTTTGCTCAGCTTTCGCAGCCACCACCATCGGCTCAATGGGACCTTCCCACTACAAGTCAAACAAATCCGTTTGCCGACGGTGACGCTGATCCTGGGTGCGATGATCCTTACTTTGGGGCACAGTAAAGAAGTCTCTTTGTAGGCAAACCCCGATGTGCTGGAATACTCCGTTGAGTTCGTTCCCAGCCATCCTGGCCACCTTCCCTTGTGGAAATAGGTGCTGGTCTCCTCTGCCTCCCGTCTTCCGGTCCCATCCACCGCGATGGGGGCCGTGTCCCCGGAACATCCAAACACCACGACATCCTTGGTGTGGCCTCGATAGGCCAATCCACATCCGATTGCCACGAGCAATACTATAAGTCGTTCCATCCTTCCTTGGTTCCTGTGATCAGATAGAATGAGGTAGCCAGCCTCGCAAAAGTCTCTGGCTTTTGTGAAGGGTGAGCGGGTCCCCTGACCTCGCCTCACGTAAACTTCAACGTTTGCTAAATAGACTTCCTCTAAACCTAGCCTTAAAACTCCCATCATTTTGTCGTTATCTGTTAAAAACACTACAAACTTAACCTTTTTAAAACTTAAAACTTAACCTTGAACTATAACTTAAAACCTTAAACTAATAACTTTACAGTGCCGCCCGTTCTCAGGGCGGCCCCTTTAAATCCTGAGAAGGCTGCTGCGAGCTCTTCCCGACGGTGGGAGGGCACTGACCCTTCCCTCTGATCTGCCGCAGCCTGTTGCTGCGCTGACCCTTTCCTCTGATCTGCCGCAGCCTGTTACTGCTTCGATGTGGCCTGTCTCTACCCGGGTTATCTTAACCTGAACTCTACGCCTTGGGGCAGTCTGGGGACATGACCACATCCTCCTGGGCTGGGGTTCTCTACTTGACCTACGGGGAGTTGCTATGGGCGGGGGTTCCGTGACTGACGGACCGGGTTCCGAGACCTCCAACGGGATGACCTGGGGTTCCATCACAGTCGCCTGGCTCCGCCTCCGCTGACTCCGCCTCCCTAACCTCGGGGCTGGCAGTTCGTGGCTCCGCCCTGCTCGGCCCAGCAGGCGGCCCTTCACTCGTGATCTCTGCCTCCCCTGAGGACTGGACGTTCAAAGCGGGCGGCCACATCTCTGGGAGCCACACCGGTACTCTCTGTGCTCCCATAGCGGCTGGCCCTGCCTCCTCTAGCTCCTCCCTCCTGTCTCGGGACCTGCAGCTTGTGTGTCCACCCTGTGTGGATCTCTACCTATAGGCCCCATTCCCTCCAGACCGTTCCTCAGGAACCACCCGTCATCATCACTATGCTCATCTGCACTGTCCTCATCTGACCAGGGTACCCTGAGTTCTTCCTCATCTAACCCCCAATTCCAGAAAAACGCTGCATGATCGTCCGGGATGTCCCTTCCCCTGATGCAAGCTGCTATGCCTGCCTGTGTGCCTTGTGGTCCTACCTGGGGCTGTGCTTTCCCATTGGCGGGATTTACCCCTGTAGTTTTCCCTTGCGCACCCGGCTGGTACAGTTTGCATTGGTTTATGTGGAACCACTTAGTGCGCCGAGGTACTTTTACGGCGTAAACCATGGGACTCGCCTTGTCTACAATGTTGTAGGGTCCCATATACAGTGGTTCCAGACTCCCTACTCTGGCGTAGTTTCTGACCATGACCTGGTCTCCTACTTCCCACTCCCGCGTTTTGCGGGGTTCCAGCAACAAGCGATTGCCCTGATGCTGCCTTCCCATGTTCCCAGCCGCCTGCTCATAAACTTGCTTCAGGCGCTCCAAGAGAGTCTGGGCGAACTTGTCCCTGCTTATCTCTTGGAGCTGACCCTCAGTGAGCACCGGGGCTAGCACATGGGTGGGGGTTCGCATGAGCCTGCCGGTCATTACCTCGTGCGGGGAGTACCCCGTACTTTTTGACTGACTGGCCCGGACCCCCATGAGGACTAAAGGCAGAACTTCCGCCCATTTTTGGGGCGAGTTCCTAGTCTCTTTCCTCAATTTCTCCTTCAGGGTCCGGTTCATACGTTCAACAATCCCGGATGACTGGGGATTGTGTGCTACGTGCCACTTCCCTTCAATGCCCAAAAGCATGAGGGTGTTCTGCATCACCTGGCCGGTGAAATGACTCCCTTGGTCTGACTCCACAAAACGGGGGAGTCCCCACCGCGAGAACACTTCCCGGACCAAGATTTTTGCTGTACCCAGTGCCGTAGCTGTTCGACAAGGGAAGGCTTCCACCCACTTGGAAAACACATCCACCAGGACGAGGCAGTACTTATAACCTCCCTGGGTGGTGGGCAGGGGTCCTATATAGTCGATCTGTATCGACTGCCATGGTCCCTCTACCCTTCTTACGTGTCCCATGGGCACCTTCCTTTTCTGGGGGTCTGGGTTGTTTGCAGCGCACACAAGACAGTTTGCACAGAACTCGCGGACTTGTTCCCTGAGCCCTGGCCACCATCCCGCTTGCTCTACCCGTTGCCAGGTAACCTCGGGCCCGGGGTGCCCTGCCCCTGGTCCCTCGTGAGCCAACTGGAGGAATTCCCTCCTGTGCTGCTGCGGCACAACCCACTGCTCCTCGCGGAACAGCATGCCTTCCTTAACTGAGAGGGTTGCCGTACTGTACGGACCTTCTACCTGCCTCCCCTCAGCAATCGTTTTTAGGACTGCTTTTAGGGCGGGATCCTGGGCTTGGACGGTCTTAAGGTCTAGGGGCAATGCTACCCTGGTGTTCCCGGTATTCCCGTCCCCGCCTCGGACCGCTGCTATGGGTCCGGTCCTATAGGGGTTCCAGAAAGTGCCGTCGCGGGCACCCTCCCTGGCTAGCGCATCCGCCTGCCGGTTGCCCTCCCCACGGGGCTCTGTGGAGGAGTGAGCTTTCACCTTATGGATGAAAATCTCTCCTTCCTCCCCTACTGCTGCTGCTAAGATCTTTTCCAGCAAGGGCTTCACCGTTAAAGGTCGCCCGTCCGCGGAGGTGTATCCGCGGCGGGACCAAATGGCCAGGTATTCCGTACACGAATTGCAGGTGAACATACTGTCCGAGCAAATCGTGTATGGGGTTGGGAAAATGTCTGGGTGGGTCACAACGTACACCACGGCAGACAGCTCAGCTTGCTGCGCGCTCATGGTGCTAGGGAGCTTGATCGCCAGGGCAAGGTCTGCCGCAGGGTCATAAACTCCACACCCTGTGAGTCGCTCGCCAGCAGACACTGTGCTAGACCCATCAACATAAATCTCGCGCCCAGTGGGATGTATCCCGGCCCGTAAACCTATGTTGACGTCCCACACCCCTTCCACCGAACACCGGTGGGCTGTACCGGGGTATACCAAATTGGCCGCAAGCCTGGGCTCGCAAAGACCTTTTACTCTAAGATCCAACTGGGAGAGAAGAAGGGTCCAACGCGCAATGCGTGCGCTGCTTACGGTCCCGTCTTTAATCCTCCCATCCAGAAGCATCTTAGTTGGTGTGTGATGTGTGAGGAGAGTGATGGGAGAGAGCCCTGTGAAGATCGCTGATCTTTTCACAGCCCAATGCGTGGCTAAAAGGTGCCTTTCGCAATTGGAGAAACTTCTCTCCACATCCGTTAATACCCTGGATGAATAGACAACCGGCCTCAGCTTGCCGTGACGCTCTTGGAGCAGCACGGCGCTTAAGCTGTCTCCGCTGGCAGCTACCTCCAGGAAAAACTCCTTCCCCCCATCTATGGCCCCTAAGGCTGGCGCGGTCTGCAGATCCCTTTTTAACTTCTCGAAGGCTGCTTGGCAGCCCTCGTCCCAAAGCCACTCCACCCCCTTATGGAGGAGTCGGAGGAGCGGCGCCGCTGTGGCCGCATAATCTTCGATAAAATCCCTGCAGTAACCGGTCAGTCCCAAGAAGGACCTCACACCCCTTACGTTGTTGGGAATCGGTAATTCTTGCACCGACTCCCTCCTTGCTTTGTCTATGGCTCTTTCCCCAGCGCGTATGGTCAGTCCCAGGAATTTTACTTCCCGCTGACCGATACGTGCTTTCTTAGGGTTTATTTTAAAACCCTTTCTCGCTAACAGCTCCAATAACTCGTCCAGTAGTGGTCCGTGCTCCTCCCTTGAGTCCGTAAATAGGAGCAAATCATCCACATACTGTACTATCTGATTGGGCTGACTAAACTCCTTTAAACTTCCTGCCATACACTGATGAAAAATACTGGGGCTATTGTGGAAACCCTGTGGCAGACAGTTCCACGTGTACTGTTGCCCTTTGAAAGTAAAGGCAAACTTGTACTGGTCCTCTCGCCGCAGCGGGATGGACCAAAAACCGTTCGAGATATCCAGCACCGTGAACGTGGTCGCGGACGCTGGGATGCTCCCTATTAGGTCAGCAACTGCTGCTACTGTGGGCGCGCAGGCGGGAATGTTACTGTTAAGGACTCTGTAGTCCACCGTGGCTCTCCACGAATTATCCGGCTTCCTAACCGGCCATAATGGGGAGTTCACGTGTGTGGCTATCGGCCTCAACACGCCCTGCTGCACCAAGGAAGACATTGCTGTCTCCATATCGGGTTCTGCTTCTTTGGGGAAGTTATACTGCTTTTGGGGTCGGGTCATGGGGTCCCCATCTACGCTGACCTCAAACCCGACCACTCTCCCACAATCGTGCTTGTGGGTTGCAAACGCGTGCATATTATCTGACACGTACGTTTGCATGTCCGTTGGGACATCTGCGACCATAAGCCTGAGGTCGTAGCCTCCGGATGGCTGTACGGTACACAGGACCCCTGTTTCTTCCTCCCCCGGAATCACTATTACCTCGCCTTTTTCACCTTTAGCCCCCCAGAGACAGTGATTTCTGAGGTCCACGAGGATCCCGTGTCCCGCTAGGAGATCGGACCCGAGAATACCTCTTCCACCCCCCTTTTGCCATGCCATCAGTATACACTTCCACTTAAGGCGAAGTGTTCCTAAACGAATGGATAGCGGAAGGGAAAACGTGCCAGCCTGTTCTTTCCTGTGAACCCTGCTAACGTGAATGGGACCTTGGTAGATAGCGGCGAGTCAAAAGGGTTATCTGTATGGATTATGGTGCAAGAAGCTCCCGTGTCCAACAAATAACTGCCCTTCTGTTTCTCTACCTCCATCTCCACCACAGGTCGCCTCCACGCATCATAGCTAAGCGGACACAGGTAGACGGGCTGTGCTGGTTCTAGTCATGGGGCACTATTAGACGGTCCTGCGGCACCTACGGGGCCGGTTGCGACCGCCACCTGTCCACGCGCATTCAAGACTAGCTTGCGCATGGCTCCTAACACTGCTTCGAGGTCTTCGGGAGGGGTGGGTGCCTTTGCTTCCTTAGGCCGGGACAGGCGCCTGGGCTCGGACCGCGGGATTTTTATCCTTGGAATCCTTCCAAGGGTTCCTGCAATGCTTGCGCCAGTGCCCTGTCTTCCCACACCCGTAACAAGCATTACTTGCCTGTGGGGCGCGATTACCCTCCTGATGCCACTCTCTTTGATACGGGGCTGCGGGTCGTACCTCATGTACTCTTCCCTTAAGGGGACGTGTTGCCATACCCCTTATATTGCGATAACCTAACGTGAGTCGATTCAAGACCGACTCTTCCGTAATGTTGAGGTCATTGGGATCAAACCATGCTTTTGCCTGCTCTCTAACGGCTGGTAAACTGTTGGCTATTATGCACCTAAGCCAATGAGTTAAAGCGGCGCCTTCCACATCTTCGCGCTCGGGCGCACCTAGACAGCTGCGCTCATATACTGGCCACAGCCTGTCGGCAAAAACCTTCGGGGGTTCTCCCTCCATCTGCACTGTCTGTCCCACTCTAGCAAACGGACCTTCGTCGTTCGCCCCCAACACTTCTAGGACCTCATTCTTTAATTCCTCATAACTCTTGGTTCCCCTCTTGCTCTCGCCTGAGAGACACTGAAGGACCGAGCTGTCTAATGAGAACAGCAGCATTTTTGCTGTCTCCCCATCATCGCAGCCGTTAATGGCTGCGGCTTGCTCAACTTCTCTGAAATGTACGGAAGGGTCGTCTATCTCGGTCAGCTTCCGTACGTGATTTATCATAGCTCTCAGCTGATGTGAACTGTGAGGCAACACCAGCTGTCCGAGGAGATCCCCCGGTTCTTCCCCACCGTTTCTGCTTGGGCCCCTTTTAATACCCGTTACTGGATACAACGATCCCTTTTCTACTTCCTTTTCAATGGGCTCTTTTGTTTCTTCCATTGCTTCCTCCCTAACCCAGGTTTCTGAATAGCTGGGTGGCGCGGAGGGCGCAGTGGCTACTACTTCTTCTGCTTTACTTGGTGGGGATTTTCTAAATCTCTCATTTACTAGCGGCTGGTGCGCCGACGGATTGATAAGGCACACCATGCCGTTCGCATTGTTCACGGCCTTTTTGAGGTGCTCTATCTCCCTTTGGCAGGCGCTATGATCGGCTCCCTGAAACTTATCCTCAAGGGCCAACTTATATGCCGACCTAACCCCCATTAAGCTCTCTTCTTGAGTTCTTATCTGGGCAGCTTGGCGGTTACATCTTTCCTTTAACCTGCTCTCATTCAATTTTGCCTCAGTGACCTGGCACTCGAGATAATCTATCCTTGTTTTAAGGTGACTGGAGACTTCCTGGCTTTCTTGGTGTAACTCATTTAAATTCTTAATGAGCACCTCCCCTCCAGAAACCTTCTCCTCCATTTCTCCCTCTAAATGACTGATTCGAGCTACTAGCGCTGTAATGGTCTGGTTTGAAATCTGAACCTGCCTTTTGTAACACATAAGCCAGACTGCTTTCTCAAGTGTCTTTCTATGTTCTTTACTATCTGTCCACCTTTCAGCTGCCTCTAGTGGGCTCTTATCCGCTAACAATTCACTTATCCATTTCTTAGTTAGATTAACCTTTCCAAACACATAATCCGCTATCTTTTCCTGCATAACATTTCGTACAGTCATTCCAAAATCTAACACACTACCCTCTCGCTGCCAGTGTCCTGCCGCGGTCGCCATTTTCTGTAAGGGATTCCTGACCCTGCGTGTCTCGCAGCCTGTGAGATTCACGCGGCTCTGTGCAGCCTGTATGTCAGTGCGGGTCTAGGCCTGGTTGCCTGTTCTGGTCTCCAGCCAGTCTGGGAACACTAGACACACCTGTGAGTGGTTCGAATCACTCTCCCTTACGGTTCTAGACACTGGACTTAGATGCGAGAGCAGTAATGGAGATAAAACTCATGTAGACTTGGTTTGAATGGTACGAAATGGAAAATCTTTATTGCATGATACTTAAAATTATGAAATACATGTCATAAGCACAGATTAATGACAGTACAATCTTACAAACAGTTATATAGTCGATCTTAGGGAAACGAGGAACGAACGGCACATAGTAAATAGGGGCACACATTACAAATATCCTTAATCCTTAAACCCTCCCCTATCAATATCTATCCTAACTAGATTCGTAGGATTTCGAGACTCATGCTCACCACTCGTGATAACTCGGAGAAATTCCGAATAGCTGATCGGATGTTTTTCACCGCAGCACCCACGTGTCGGTCAGGAGATCTCCTGGTCCCACTTGTTTACTTGCTTCTGCTGCTCCGGCTAGCAGGCTGGACCGTCTGCTGTGATGAAGACCTGTGTTGGTTGGTTTAACAGGTACTTTTCGAGCACAGTTGTCAATATCATCGATACGATATGTTCTTTGCAAGTTCGAAGAAGTCTTCCTGGCGAGGAAAACTTGGCTATTCGACCTACAGGCGCGGTCGGGATTTACTGACCGTGGCGATGGATATGGTCTTCCTCTCTTCTCATCTCATCTCATCTCATCTCGGGCCTTTGGTTCCGCTGCCAGTTACCAACATAGGTCTTCGTTACGCGACACGAGGTAGATCCGAACGGATCAGAAAGTTCAACAGTCTTTTCAGAAGAGGCAACAGGCAAGTAGAAGCCCAACTACGAGTACACAGGAGCAGCCACGAGGTTACGAATCGACCGGATAAAAGCACAGGAGCAAGCGAGCGAATGCAAGAGAGAGAATGGACGGTTTGGAGCCTGCAATTATAGTGCAAAATCTTCCGTTTCCCGCCCAACTATAATGTCCATTCTTTTGTTTAGGGTTTGGCGCCCAAATGTTTTGTATGGGTGATCTCCGTTCTTAATGGGTTTCGGGGCTACTCGTAAATGTCTGAGTACCTGTTAATATTTCTCCCATTGTTAGATCGGTCGGTGTTCTCCCTGGAGGGGTTTGGGGCTTCCAAGTGTCCTGTATAACTACCTGCTAACGGCTCTCTCATCGTAGAGTCGTTGGGATTTTACATATTAATGTCCTTTGGATGGGCCCTTGATTACTCGGTACAATGGCTTTCCTTTGTACCTGGGAGACCGATTCCAGTATCGATGTATATACTGTAAACCCATAATGTCCTGTGTATTGTCTTCACTGTGCTGAATCGTTATCGATCCTGCAAAAATGTTTAATGGAACGCCATCTTGTCTGCCTGTTGAAAAGTCTAGAATGTTCTGTCACGAGGTGCGGCGGCCATTTTACAGGCTGCTTGTGTCCAATTTAAACCTGACAGCATTCTGCTGAAATAAAAGCTGTTTTGAACGAAACTTTGTGTTTTCTCCTTATTAATGAAATCGCGATAATTGCGAATTCTACAAGAAGGGTGAGGGTAAAGCAATGGTTAGCTTTATTCAATATTTTTTTGACATGACCCCATCTTCTTGCTATCCCTCATGGTGTCCTGTGCTATGCAACATTTTGTAGTGAAGCAGAAAGCAGCCAATGGGGCTGTGGGGGTATAGCTCAGTGGTAGAGCATTTGACTGCAGATCAAGAGGTCCCTGGTTCAACTCCAGGTGCCCCCTCATTACCATTTAGGCTCAAGAATTAAAAATCTCTTTCTCCACAGCTGCTCTGTGATCATACCTAATAATGCTTCAGAGCCACTTTTCACCAATCCTTGTGCAGATTGGTCATTTCGGTGATAGAGTCAGCAAGCAAGAGGTTGTGCAAAGCAAGGTCTTGCGCAAACTGCAGTGAGAAAAATGGAACAAGAATTTGATGATTTTAGTGTTGGTTTCGGGATAAATGTAGCCCAGGACAATGGCTGAGCCTCCTTGACCTTCTTCAAATAATGCCATGAGATCTTTTACACCCACCTGAGATGACAGTCAAGCCTCGGTAGAATGTCTCATCTGAGAAATGGCCCTTGCAACAAGCCAGCACTTCCCTCAGTCCTAATCTGAAGTGTGAGCCTGGATTATGTACTCAAGTCTTTGGAGTGGGGTAGCTGGAAATGTGCCCCAATTAAGTGAGGGTGGGGCTTGTGTGTAAATCTCAGGGCATTCTCGGTTGGATCATTCGGTTGTGAAGTTCATGGGACATTGGCATGTGAGAGGGGTATAGCTCAGTGGTAGAACATTTGACTGCAGATTATAGAAATTCCTGCTTCATATATAAATATCTCCTCATTAACTCCTATGTTATCACAGAGAATGATAGTTATGTCCGCTGCACCATGTCCATAGTTCCGAGTGAATGATATAACACTGAAGGAGGCCTTTAGGTCCATTGTGCCTGCACCGTGTGTTTGGCAGAGCTGTTCAATTAATCCCACTCCACTTCTCTTTCCCCATAGCCCTGTAAATGTTTCCCCTTCAAGGATTTATCCAATTCCTTTTTGAAAGTTACTATTGAATCTGCCTCCACCACCCTTGCAAACAGCCTATTGCAGATCAAAACAACTCTCTGTGTAAAAAAATGTCTCCTCATGTTGCCTCTTTTTCTTTTGCCAATCACCTTAAATGTGTGTCCTCTGGTTACTGACCCTTCTGCCACTAGAAACAGCTTAATTTACTCTGTAAAAAACTTCCATGATTTTGAACAAGCTGAAAAAAAACTCTGCATAAAATTTCTTGCCAATTTTGAAAGAAGGGTGAGGGTAAAGCAATGGTTAGCTTTATTCAATATTTTTTTGACATGACCCCATCTTCTTGCTATCCCTCATGGTGTCCTGTGCTATGCAACATTTTGTAGTGAAGCAGAAAGCAGCCAATGGGGCTGTGGGGGTATAGCTCAGTGGTAGAGCATTTGACTGCAGATCAAGAGGTCCCTGGTTCAACTCCAGGTGCCCCCTCATTACCATTTAGGCTCAAGAATTAAAAATCTCTTTCTCCACAGCTGCTCTGTGATCATACCTAATAATGCTTCAGAGCCACTTTTCACCAATCCTTGTGCAGATTGGTCATTTCGGTGATAGAGTCAGCAAGCAAGAGGTTGTGCAAAGCAAGGTCTTGCGCAAACTGCAGTGAGAAAAATGGAACAAGAATTTGATGATTTTAGTGTTGGTTTCGGGATAAATGTAGCCCAGGACAATGGCTGAGCCTCCTTGACCTTCTTCAAATAATGCCATGAGATCTTTTACACCCACCTGAGATGACAGTCAAGCCTCGGTAGAATGTCTCATCTGAGAAATGGCCCTTGCAACAAGCCAGCACTTCCCTCAGTCCTAATCTGAAGTGTGAGCCTGGATTATGTACTCAAGTCTTTGGAGTGGGGTAGCTGGAAATGTGCCCCAATTAAGTGAGGGTGGGGCTTGTGTGTAAATCTCAGGGCATTCTCGGTTGGATCATTCGGTTGTGAAGTTCATGGGACATTGGCATGTGAGAGGGGTATAGCTCAGTGGTAGAACATTTGACTGCAGATTATAGAAATTCCTGCTTCATATATAAATATCTCCTCATTAACTCCTATGTTATCACAGAGAATGATAGTTATGTCCGCTGCACCATGTCCATAGTTCCGAGTGAATGATATAACACTGAAGGAGGCCTTTAGGTCCATTGTGCCTGCACCGTGTGTTTGGCAGAGCTGTTCAATTAATCCCACTCCACTTCTCTTTCCCCATAGCCCTGTAAATGTTTCCCCTTCAAGGATTTATCCAATTCCTTTTTGAAAGTTACTATTGAATCTGCCTCCACCACCCTTGCAAACAGCCTATTGCAGATCAAAACAACTCTCTGTGTAAAAAAATGTCTCCTCATGTTGCCTCTTTTTCTTTTGCCAATCACCTTAAATGTGTGTCCTCTGGTTACTGACCCTTCTGCCACTAGAAACAGCTTAATTTACTCTGTAAAAAACTTCCATGATTTTGAACAAGCTGAAAAAAAACTCTGCATAAAATTTCTTGCCAATTTTGAAAGAAGGGTGAGGGTAAAGCAATGGTTAGCTTTATTCAATATTTTTTTGACATGACCCCATCTTCTTGCTATCCCTCATGGTGTCCTGTGCTATGCAACATTTTGTAGTGAAGCAGAAAGCAGCCAATGGGGCTGTGGGGGTATAGCTCAGTGGTAGAGCATTTGACTGCAGATCAAGAGGTCCCTGGTTCAACTCCAGGTGCCCCCTCATTACCATTTAGGCTCAAGAATTAAAAATCTCTTTCTCCACAGCTGCTCTGTGATCATACCTAATAATGCTTCAGAGCCACTTTTCACCAATCCTTGTGCAGATTGGTCATTTCGGTGATAGAGTCAGCAAGCAAGAGGTTGTGCAAAGCAAGGTCTTGCGCAAACTGCAGTGAGAAAAATGGAACAAGAATTTGATGATTTTAGTGTTGGTTTCGGGATAAATGTAGCCCAGGACAATGGCTGAGCCTCCTTGACCTTCTTCAAATAATGCCATGAGATCTTTTACACCCACCTGAGATGACAGTCAAGCCTCGGTAGAATGTCTCATCTGAGAAATGGCCCTTGCAACAAGCCAGCACTTCCCTCAGTCCTAATCTGAAGTGTGAGCCTGGATTATGTACTCAAGTCTTTGGAGTGGGGTAGCTGGAAATGTGCCCCAATTAAGTGAGGGTGGGGCTTGTGTGTAAATCTCAGGGCATTCTCGGTTGGATCATTCGGTTGTGAAGTTCATGGGACATTGGCATGTGAGAGGGGTATAGCTCAGTGGTAGAACATTTGACTGCAGATTATAGAAATTCCTGCTTCATATATAAATATCTCCTCATTAACTCCTATGTTATCACAGAGAATGATAGTTATGTCCGCTGCACCATGTCCATAGTTCCGAGTGAATGATATAACACTGAAGGAGGCCTTTAGGTCCATTGTGCCTGCACCGTGTGTTTGGCAGAGCTGTTCAATTAATCCCACTCCACTTCTCTTTCCCCATAGCCCTGTAAATGTTTCCCCTTCAAGGATTTATCCAATTCCTTTTTGAAAGTTACTATTGAATCTGCCTCCACCACCCTTGCAAACAGCCTATTGCAGATCAAAACAACTCTCTGTGTAAAAAAATGTCTCCTCATGTTGCCTCTTTTTCTTTTGCCAATCACCTTAAATGTGTGTCCTCTGGTTACTGACCCTTCTGCCACTAGAAACAGCTTAATTTACTCTGTAAAAAACTTCCATGATTTTGAACAAGCTGAAAAAAAACTCTGCATAAAATTTCTTGCCAATTTTGAAAGAAGGGTGAGGGTAAAGCAATGGTTAGCTTTATTCAATATTTTTTTGACATGACCCCATCTTCTTGCTATCCCTCATGGTGTCCTGTGCTATGCAACATTTTGTAGTGAAGCAGAAAGCAGCCAATGGGGCTGTGGGGGTATAGCTCAGTGGTAGAGCATTTGACTGCAGATCAAGAGGTCCCTGGTTCAACTCCAGGTGCCCCCTCATTACCATTTAGGCTCAAGAATTAAAAATCTCTTTCTCCACAGCTGCTCTGTGATCATACCTAATAATGCTTCAGAGCCACTTTTCACCAATCCTTGTGCAGATTGGTCATTTCGGTGATAGAGTCAGCAAGCAAGAGGTTGTGCAAAGCAAGGTCTTGCGCAAACTGCAGTGAGAAAAATGGAACAAGAATTTGATGATTTTAGTGTTGGTTTCGGGATAAATGTAGCCCAGGACAATGGCTGAGCCTCCTTGACCTTCTTCAAATAATGCCATGAGATCTTTTACACCCACCTGAGATGACAGTCAAGCCTCGGTAGAATGTCTCATCTGAGAAATGGCCCTTGCAACAAGCCAGCACTTCCCTCAGTCCTAATCTGAAGTGTGAGCCTGGATTATGTACTCAAGTCTTTGGAGTGGGGTAGCTGGAAATGTGCCCCAATTAAGTGAGGGTGGGGCTTGTGTGTAAATCTCAGGGCATTCTCGGTTGGATCATTCGGTTGTGAAGTTCATGGGACATTGGCATGTGAGAGGGGTATAGCTCAGTGGTAGAACATTTGACTGCAGATTATAGAAATTCCTGCTTCATATATAAATATCTCCTCATTAACTCCTATGTTATCACAGAGAATGATAGTTATGTCCGCTGCACCATGTCCATAGTTCCGAGTGAATGATATAACACTGAAGGAGGCCTTTAGGTCCATTGTGCCTGCACCGTGTGTTTGGCAGAGCTGTTCAATTAATCCCACTCCACTTCTCTTTCCCCATAGCCCTGTAAATGTTTCCCCTTCAAGGATTTATCCAATTCCTTTTTGAAAGTTACTATTGAATCTGCCTCCACCACCCTTGCAAACAGCCTATTGCAGATCAAAACAACTCTCTGTGTAAAAAAATGTCTCCTCATGTTGCCTCTTTTTCTTTTGCCAATCACCTTAAATGTGTGTCCTCTGGTTACTGACCCTTCTGCCACTAGAAACAGCTTAATTTACTCTGTAAAAAACTTCCATGATTTTGAACAAGCTGAAAAAAAACTCTGCATAAAATTTCTTGCCAATTTTGAAAGAAGGGTGAGGGTAAAGCAATGGTTAGCTTTATTCAATATTTTTTTGACATGACCCCATCTTCTTGCTATCCCTCATGGTGTCCTGTGCTATGCAACATTTTGTAGTGAAGCAGAAAGCAGCCAATGGGGCTGTGGGGGTATAGCTCAGTGGTAGAGCATTTGACTGCAGATCAAGAGGTCCCTGGTTCAACTCCAGGTGCCCCCTCATTACCATTTAGGCTCAAGAATTAAAAATCTCTTTCTCCACAGCTGCTCTGTGATCATACCTAATAATGCTTCAGAGCCACTTTTCACCAATCCTTGTGCAGATTGGTCATTTCGGTGATAGAGTCAGCAAGCAAGAGGTTGTGCAAAGCAAGGTCTTGCGCAAACTGCAGTGAGAAAAATGGAACAAGAATTTGATGATTTTAGTGTTGGTTTCGGGATAAATGTAGCCCAGGACAATGGCTGAGCCTCCTTGACCTTCTTCAAATAATGCCATGAGATCTTTTACACCCACCTGAGATGACAGTCAAGCCTCGGTAGAATGTCTCATCTGAGAAATGGCCCTTGCAACAAGCCAGCACTTCCCTCAGTCCTAATCTGAAGTGTGAGCCTGGATTATGTACTCAAGTCTTTGGAGTGGGGTAGCTGGAAATGTGCCCCAATTAAGTGAGGGTGGGGCTTGTGTGTAAATCTCAGGGCATTCTCGGTTGGATCATTCGGTTGTGAAGTTCATGGGACATTGGCATGTGAGAGGGGTATAGCTCAGTGGTAGAACATTTGACTGCAGATTATAGAAATTCCTGCTTCATATATAAATATCTCCTCATTAACTCCTATGTTATCACAGAGAATGATAGTTATGTCCGCTGCACCATGTCCATAGTTCCGAGTGAATGATATAACACTGAAGGAGGCCTTTAGGTCCATTGTGCCTGCACCGTGTGTTTGGCAGAGCTGTTCAATTAATCCCACTCCACTTCTCTTTCCCCATAGCCCTGTAAATGTTTCCCCTTCAAGGATTTATCCAATTCCTTTTTGAAAGTTACTATTGAATCTGCCTCCACCACCCTTGCAAACAGCCTATTGCAGATCAAAACAACTCTCTGTGTAAAAAAATGTCTCCTCATGTTGCCTCTTTTTCTTTTGCCAATCACCTTAAATGTGTGTCCTCTGGTTACTGACCCTTCTGCCACTAGAAACAGCTTAATTTACTCTGTAAAAAACTTCCATGATTTTGAACAAGCTGAAAAAAAACTCTGCATAAAATTTCTTGCCAATTTTGAAAGAAGGGTGAGGGTAAAGCAATGGTTAGCTTTATTCAATATTTTTTTGACATGACCCCATCTTCTTGCTATCCCTCATGGTGTCCTGTGCTATGCAACATTTTGTAGTGAAGCAGAAAGCAGCCAATGGGGCTGTGGGGGTATAGCTCAGTGGTAGAGCATTTGACTGCAGATCAAGAGGTCCCTGGTTCAACTCCAGGTGCCCCCTCATTACCATTTAGGCTCAAGAATTAAAAATCTCTTTCTCCACAGCTGCTCTGTGATCATACCTAATAATGCTTCAGAGCCACTTTTCACCAATCCTTGTGCAGATTGGTCATTTCGGTGATAGAGTCAGCAAGCAAGAGGTTGTGCAAAGCAAGGTCTTGCGCAAACTGCAGTGAGAAAAATGGAACAAGAATTTGATGATTTTAGTGTTGGTTTCGGGATAAATGTAGCCCAGGACAATGGCTGAGCCTCCTTGACCTTCTTCAAATAATGCCATGAGATCTTTTACACCCACCTGAGATGACAGTCAAGCCTCGGTAGAATGTCTCATCTGAGAAATGGCCCTTGCAACAAGCCAGCACTTCCCTCAGTCCTAATCTGAAGTGTGAGCCTGGATTATGTACTCAAGTCTTTGGAGTGGGGTAGCTGGAAATGTGCCCCAATTAAGTGAGGGTGGGGCTTGTGTGTAAATCTCAGGGCATTCTCGGTTGGATCATTCGGTTGTGAAGTTCATGGGACATTGGCATGTGAGAGGGGTATAGCTCAGTGGTAGAACATTTGACTGCAGATTATAGAAATTCCTGCTTCATATATAAATATCTCCTCATTAACTCCTATGTTATCACAGAGAATGATAGTTATGTCCGCTGCACCATGTCCATAGTTCCGAGTGAATGATATAACACTGAAGGAGGCCTTTAGGTCCATTGTGCCTGCACCGTGTGTTTGGCAGAGCTGTTCAATTAATCCCACTCCACTTCTCTTTCCCCATAGCCCTGTAAATGTTTCCCCTTCAAGGATTTATCCAATTCCTTTTTGAAAGTTACTATTGAATCTGCCTCCACCACCCTTGCAAACAGCCTATTGCAGATCAAAACAACTCTCTGTGTAAAAAAATGTCTCCTCATGTTGCCTCTTTTTCTTTTGCCAATCACCTTAAATGTGTGTCCTCTGGTTACTGACCCTTCTGCCACTAGAAACAGCTTAATTTACTCTGTAAAAAACTTCCATGATTTTGAACAAGCTGAAAAAAAACTCTGCATAAAATTTCTTGCCAATTTTGAAAGAAGGGTGAGGGTAAAGCAATGGTTAGCTTTATTCAATATTTTTTTGACATGACCCCATCTTCTTGCTATCCCTCATGGTGTCCTGTGCTATGCAACATTTTGTAGTGAAGCAGAAAGCAGCCAATGGGGCTGTGGGGGTATAGCTCAGTGGTAGAGCATTTGACTGCAGATCAAGAGGTCCCTGGTTCAACTCCAGGTGCCCCCTCATTACCATTTAGGCTCAAGAATTAAAAATCTCTTTCTCCACAGCTGCTCTGTGATCATACCTAATAATGCTTCAGAGCCACTTTTCACCAATCCTTGTGCAGATTGGTCATTTCGGTGATAGAGTCAGCAAGCAAGAGGTTGTGCAAAGCAAGGTCTTGCGCAAACTGCAGTGAGAAAAATGGAACAAGAATTTGATGATTTTAGTGTTGGTTTCGGGATAAATGTAGCCCAGGACAATGGCTGAGCCTCCTTGACCTTCTTCAAATAATGCCATGAGATCTTTTACACCCACCTGAGATGACAGTCAAGCCTCGGTAGAATGTCTCATCTGAGAAATGGCCCTTGCAACAAGCCAGCACTTCCCTCAGTCCTAATCTGAAGTGTGAGCCTGGATTATGTACTCAAGTCTTTGGAGTGGGGTAGCTGGAAATGTGCCCCAATTAAGTGAGGGTGGGGCTTGTGTGTAAATCTCAGGGCATTCTCGGTTGGATCATTCGGTTGTGAAGTTCATGGGACATTGGCATGTGAGAGGGGTATAGCTCAGTGGTAGAACATTTGACTGCAGATTATAGAAATTCCTGCTTCATATATAAATATCTCCTCATTAACTCCTATGTTATCACAGAGAATGATAGTTATGTCCGCTGCACCATGTCCATAGTTCCGAGTGAATGATATAACACTGAAGGAGGCCTTTAGGTCCATTGTGCCTGCACCGTGTGTTTGGCAGAGCTGTTCAATTAATCCCACTCCACTTCTCTTTCCCCATAGCCCTGTAAATGTTTCCCCTTCAAGGATTTATCCAATTCCTTTTTGAAAGTTACTATTGAATCTGCCTCCACCACCCTTGCAAACAGCCTATTGCAGATCAAAACAACTCTCTGTGTAAAAAAATGTCTCCTCATGTTGCCTCTTTTTCTTTTGCCAATCACCTTAAATGTGTGTCCTCTGGTTACTGACCCTTCTGCCACTAGAAACAGCTTAATTTACTCTGTAAAAAACTTCCATGATTTTGAACAAGCTGAAAAAAAACTCTGCATAAAATTTCTTGCCAATTTTGAAAGAAGGGTGAGGGTAAAGCAATGGTTAGCTTTATTCAATATTTTTTTGACATGACCCCATCTTCTTGCTATCCCTCATGGTGTCCTGTGCTATGCAACATTTTGTAGTGAAGCAGAAAGCAGCCAATGGGGCTGTGGGGGTATAGCTCAGTGGTAGAGCATTTGACTGCAGATCAAGAGGTCCCTGGTTCAACTCCAGGTGCCCCCTCATTACCATTTAGGCTCAAGAATTAAAAATCTCTTTCTCCACAGCTGCTCTGTGATCATACCTAATAATGCTTCAGAGCCACTTTTCACCAATCCTTGTGCAGATTGGTCATTTCGGTGATAGAGTCAGCAAGCAAGAGGTTGTGCAAAGCAAGGTCTTGCGCAAACTGCAGTGAGAAAAATGGAACAAGAATTTGATGATTTTAGTGTTGGTTTCGGGATAAATGTAGCCCAGGACAATGGCTGAGCCTCCTTGACCTTCTTCAAATAATGCCATGAGATCTTTTACACCCACCTGAGATGACAGTCAAGCCTCGGTAGAATGTCTCATCTGAGAAATGGCCCTTGCAACAAGCCAGCACTTCCCTCAGTCCTAATCTGAAGTGTGAGCCTGGATTATGTACTCAAGTCTTTGGAGTGGGGTAGCTGGAAATGTGCCCCAATTAAGTGAGGGTGGGGCTTGTGTGTAAATCTCAGGGCATTCTCGGTTGGATCATTCGGTTGTGAAGTTCATGGGACATTGGCATGTGAGAGGGGTATAGCTCAGTGGTAGAACATTTGACTGCAGATTATAGAAATTCCTGCTTCATATATAAATATCTCCTCATTAACTCCTATGTTATCACAGAGAATGATAGTTATGTCCGCTGCACCATGTCCATAGTTCCGAGTGAATGATATAACACTGAAGGAGGCCTTTAGGTCCATTGTGCCTGCACCGTGTGTTTGGCAGAGCTGTTCAATTAATCCCACTCCACTTCTCTTTCCCCATAGCCCTGTAAATGTTTCCCCTTCAAGGATTTATCCAATTCCTTTTTGAAAGTTACTATTGAATCTGCCTCCACCACCCTTGCAAACAGCCTATTGCAGATCAAAACAACTCTCTGTGTAAAAAAATGTCTCCTCATGTTGCCTCTTTTTCTTTTGCCAATCACCTTAAATGTGTGTCCTCTGGTTACTGACCCTTCTGCCACTAGAAACAGCTTAATTTACTCTGTAAAAAACTTCCATGATTTTGAACAAGCTGAAAAAAAACTCTGCATAAAATTTCTTGCCAATTTTGAAAGAAGGGTGAGGGTAAAGCAATGGTTAGCTTTATTCAATATTTTTTTGACATGACCCCATCTTCTTGCTATCCCTCATGGTGTCCTGTGCTATGCAACATTTTGTAGTGAAGCAGAAAGCAGCCAATGGGGCTGTGGGGGTATAGCTCAGTGGTAGAGCATTTGACTGCAGATCAAGAGGTCCCTGGTTCAACTCCAGGTGCCCCCTCATTACCATTTAGGCTCAAGAATTAAAAATCTCTTTCTCCACAGCTGCTCTGTGATCATACCTAATAATGCTTCAGAGCCACTTTTCACCAATCCTTGTGCAGATTGGTCATTTCGGTGATAGAGTCAGCAAGCAAGAGGTTGTGCAAAGCAAGGTCTTGCGCAAACTGCAGTGAGAAAAATGGAACAAGAATTTGATGATTTTAGTGTTGGTTTCGGGATAAATGTAGCCCAGGACAATGGCTGAGCCTCCTTGACCTTCTTCAAATAATGCCATGAGATCTTTTACACCCACCTGAGATGACAGTCAAGCCTCGGTAGAATGTCTCATCTGAGAAATGGCCCTTGCAACAAGCCAGCACTTCCCTCAGTCCTAATCTGAAGTGTGAGCCTGGATTATGTACTCAAGTCTTTGGAGTGGGGTAGCTGGAAATGTGCCCCAATTAAGTGAGGGTGGGGCTTGTGTGTAAATCTCAGGGCATTCTCGGTTGGATCATTCGGTTGTGAAGTTCATGGGACATTGGCATGTGAGAGGGGTATAGCTCAGTGGTAGAACATTTGACTGCAGATTATAGAAATTCCTGCTTCATATATAAATATCTCCTCATTAACTCCTATGTTATCACAGAGAATGATAGTTATGTCCGCTGCACCATGTCCATAGTTCCGAGTGAATGATATAACACTGAAGGAGGCCTTTAGGTCCATTGTGCCTGCACCGTGTGTTTGGCAGAGCTGTTCAATTAATCCCACTCCACTTCTCTTTCCCCATAGCCCTGTAAATGTTTCCCCTTCAAGGATTTATCCAATTCCTTTTTGAAAGTTACTATTGAATCTGCCTCCACCACCCTTGCAAACAGCCTATTGCAGATCAAAACAACTCTCTGTGTAAAAAAATGTCTCCTCATGTTGCCTCTTTTTCTTTTGCCAATCACCTTAAATGTGTGTCCTCTGGTTACTGACCCTTCTGCCACTAGAAACAGCTTAATTTACTCTGTAAAAAACTTCCATGATTTTGAACAAGCTGAAAAAAAACTCTGCATAAAATTTCTTGCCAATTTTGAAAGAAGGGTGAGGGTAAAGCAATGGTTAGCTTTATTCAATATTTTTTTGACATGACCCCATCTTCTTGCTATCCCTCATGGTGTCCTGTGCTATGCAACATTTTGTAGTGAAGCAGAAAGCAGCCAATGGGGCTGTGGGGGTATAGCTCAGTGGTAGAGCATTTGACTGCAGATCAAGAGGTCCCTGGTTCAACTCCAGGTGCCCCCTCATTACCATTTAGGCTCAAGAATTAAAAATCTCTTTCTCCACAGCTGCTCTGTGATCATACCTAATAATGCTTCAGAGCCACTTTTCACCAATCCTTGTGCAGATTGGTCATTTCGGTGATAGAGTCAGCAAGCAAGAGGTTGTGCAAAGCAAGGTCTTGCGCAAACTGCAGTGAGAAAAATGGAACAAGAATTTGATGATTTTAGTGTTGGTTTCGGGATAAATGTAGCCCAGGACAATGGCTGAGCCTCCTTGACCTTCTTCAAATAATGCCATGAGATCTTTTACACCCACCTGAGATGACAGTCAAGCCTCGGTAGAATGTCTCATCTGAGAAATGGCCCTTGCAACAAGCCAGCACTTCCCTCAGTCCTAATCTGAAGTGTGAGCCTGGATTATGTACTCAAGTCTTTGGAGTGGGGTAGCTGGAAATGTGCCCCAATTAAGTGAGGGTGGGGCTTGTGTGTAAATCTCAGGGCATTCTCGGTTGGATCATTCGGTTGTGAAGTTCATGGGACATTGGCATGTGAGAGGGGTATAGCTCAGTGGTAGAACATTTGACTGCAGATTATAGAAATTCCTGCTTCATATATAAATATCTCCTCATTAACTCCTATGTTATCACAGAGAATGATAGTTATGTCCGCTGCACCATGTCCATAGTTCCGAGTGAATGATATAACACTGAAGGAGGCCTTTAGGTCCATTGTGCCTGCACCGTGTGTTTGGCAGAGCTGTTCAATTAATCCCACTCCACTTCTCTTTCCCCATAGCCCTGTAAATGTTTCCCCTTCAAGGATTTATCCAATTCCTTTTTGAAAGTTACTATTGAATCTGCCTCCACCACCCTTGCAAACAGCCTATTGCAGATCAAAACAACTCTCTGTGTAAAAAAATGTCTCCTCATGTTGCCTCTTTTTCTTTTGCCAATCACCTTAAATGTGTGTCCTCTGGTTACTGACCCTTCTGCCACTAGAAACAGCTTAATTTACTCTGTAAAAAACTTCCATGATTTTGAACAAGCTGAAAAAAAACTCTGCATAAAATTTCTTGCCAATTTTGAAAGAAGGGTGAGGGTAAAGCAATGGTTAGCTTTATTCAATATTTTTTTGACATGACCCCATCTTCTTGCTATCCCTCATGGTGTCCTGTGCTATGCAACATTTTGTAGTGAAGCAGAAAGCAGCCAATGGGGCTGTGGGGGTATAGCTCAGTGGTAGAGCATTTGACTGCAGATCAAGAGGTCCCTGGTTCAACTCCAGGTGCCCCCTCATTACCATTTAGGCTCAAGAATTAAAAATCTCTTTCTCCACAGCTGCTCTGTGATCATACCTAATAATGCTTCAGAGCCACTTTTCACCAATCCTTGTGCAGATTGGTCATTTCGGTGATAGAGTCAGCAAGCAAGAGGTTGTGCAAAGCAAGGTCTTGCGCAAACTGCAGTGAGAAAAATGGAACAAGAATTTGATGATTTTAGTGTTGGTTTCGGGATAAATGTAGCCCAGGACAATGGCTGAGCCTCCTTGACCTTCTTCAAATAATGCCATGAGATCTTTTACACCCACCTGAGATGACAGTCAAGCCTCGGTAGAATGTCTCATCTGAGAAATGGCCCTTGCAACAAGCCAGCACTTCCCTCAGTCCTAATCTGAAGTGTGAGCCTGGATTATGTACTCAAGTCTTTGGAGTGGGGTAGCTGGAAATGTGCCCCAATTAAGTGAGGGTGGGGCTTGTGTGTAAATCTCAGGGCATTCTCGGTTGGATCATTCGGTTGTGAAGTTCATGGGACATTGGCATGTGAGAGGGGTATAGCTCAGTGGTAGAACATTTGACTGCAGATTATAGAAATTCCTGCTTCATATATAAATATCTCCTCATTAACTCCTATGTTATCACAGAGAATGATAGTTATGTCCGCTGCACCATGTCCATAGTTCCGAGTGAATGATATAACACTGAAGGAGGCCTTTAGGTCCATTGTGCCTGCACCGTGTGTTTGGCAGAGCTGTTCAATTAATCCCACTCCACTTCTCTTTCCCCATAGCCCTGTAAATGTTTCCCCTTCAAGGATTTATCCAATTCCTTTTTGAAAGTTACTATTGAATCTGCCTCCACCACCCTTGCAAACAGCCTATTGCAGATCAAAACAACTCTCTGTGTAAAAAAATGTCTCCTCATGTTGCCTCTTTTTCTTTTGCCAATCACCTTAAATGTGTGTCCTCTGGTTACTGACCCTTCTGCCACTAGAAACAGCTTAATTTACTCTGTAAAAAACTTCCATGATTTTGAACAAGCTGAAAAAAAACTCTGCATAAAATTTCTTGCCAATTTTGAAAGAAGGGTGAGGGTAAAGCAATGGTTAGCTTTATTCAATATTTTTTTGACATGACCCCATCTTCTTGCTATCCCTCATGGTGTCCTGTGCTATGCAACATTTTGTAGTGAAGCAGAAAGCAGCCAATGGGGCTGTGGGGGTATAGCTCAGTGGTAGAGCATTTGACTGCAGATCAAGAGGTCCCTGGTTCAACTCCAGGTGCCCCCTCATTACCATTTAGGCTCAAGAATTAAAAATCTCTTTCTCCACAGCTGCTCTGTGATCATACCTAATAATGCTTCAGAGCCACTTTTCACCAATCCTTGTGCAGATTGGTCATTTCGGTGATAGAGTCAGCAAGCAAGAGGTTGTGCAAAGCAAGGTCTTGCGCAAACTGCAGTGAGAAAAATGGAACAAGAATTTGATGATTTTAGTGTTGGTTTCGGGATAAATGTAGCCCAGGACAATGGCTGAGCCTCCTTGACCTTCTTCAAATAATGCCATGAGATCTTTTACACCCACCTGAGATGACAGTCAAGCCTCGGTAGAATGTCTCATCTGAGAAATGGCCCTTGCAACAAGCCAGCACTTCCCTCAGTCCTAATCTGAAGTGTGAGCCTGGATTATGTACTCAAGTCTTTGGAGTGGGGTAGCTGGAAATGTGCCCCAATTAAGTGAGGGTGGGGCTTGTGTGTAAATCTCAGGGCATTCTCGGTTGGATCATTCGGTTGTGAAGTTCATGGGACATTGGCATGTGAGAGGGGTATAGCTCAGTGGTAGAACATTTGACTGCAGATTATAGAAATTCCTGCTTCATATATAAATATCTCCTCATTAACTCCTATGTTATCACAGAGAATGATAGTTATGTCCGCTGCACCATGTCCATAGTTCCGAGTGAATGATATAACACTGAAGGAGGCCTTTAGGTCCATTGTGCCTGCACCGTGTGTTTGGCAGAGCTGTTCAATTAATCCCACTCCACTTCTCTTTCCCCATAGCCCTGTAAATGTTTCCCCTTCAAGGATTTATCCAATTCCTTTTTGAAAGTTACTATTGAATCTGCCTCCACCACCCTTGCAAACAGCCTATTGCAGATCAAAACAACTCTCTGTGTAAAAAAATGTCTCCTCATGTTGCCTCTTTTTCTTTTGCCAATCACCTTAAATGTGTGTCCTCTGGTTACTGACCCTTCTGCCACTAGAAACAGCTTAATTTACTCTGTAAAAAACTTCCATGATTTTGAACAAGCTGAAAAAAAACTCTGCATAAAATTTCTTGCCAATTTTGAAAGAAGGGTGAGGGTAAAGCAATGGTTAGCTTTATTCAATATTTTTTTGACATGACCCCATCTTCTTGCTATCCCTCATGGTGTCCTGTGCTATGCAACATTTTGTAGTGAAGCAGAAAGCAGCCAATGGGGCTGTGGGGGTATAGCTCAGTGGTAGAGCATTTGACTGCAGATCAAGAGGTCCCTGGTTCAACTCCAGGTGCCCCCTCATTACCATTTAGGCTCAAGAATTAAAAATCTCTTTCTCCACAGCTGCTCTGTGATCATACCTAATAATGCTTCAGAGCCACTTTTCACCAATCCTTGTGCAGATTGGTCATTTCGGTGATAGAGTCAGCAAGCAAGAGGTTGTGCAAAGCAAGGTCTTGCGCAAACTGCAGTGAGAAAAATGGAACAAGAATTTGATGATTTTAGTGTTGGTTTCGGGATAAATGTAGCCCAGGACAATGGCTGAGCCTCCTTGACCTTCTTCAAATAATGCCATGAGATCTTTTACACCCACCTGAGATGACAGTCAAGCCTCGGTAGAATGTCTCATCTGAGAAATGGCCCTTGCAACAAGCCAGCACTTCCCTCAGTCCTAATCTGAAGTGTGAGCCTGGATTATGTACTCAAGTCTTTGGAGTGGGGTAGCTGGAAATGTGCCCCAATTAAGTGAGGGTGGGGCTTGTGTGTAAATCTCAGGGCATTCTCGGTTGGATCATTCGGTTGTGAAGTTCATGGGACATTGGCATGTGAGAGGGGTATAGCTCAGTGGTAGAACATTTGACTGCAGATTATAGAAATTCCTGCTTCATATATAAATATCTCCTCATTAACTCCTATGTTATCACAGAGAATGATAGTTATGTCCGCTGCACCATGTCCATAGTTCCGAGTGAATGATATAACACTGAAGGAGGCCTTTAGGTCCATTGTGCCTGCACCGTGTGTTTGGCAGAGCTGTTCAATTAATCCCACTCCACTTCTCTTTCCCCATAGCCCTGTAAATGTTTCCCCTTCAAGGATTTATCCAATTCCTTTTTGAAAGTTACTATTGAATCTGCCTCCACCACCCTTGCAAACAGCCTATTGCAGATCAAAACAACTCTCTGTGTAAAAAAATGTCTCCTCATGTTGCCTCTTTTTCTTTTGCCAATCACCTTAAATGTGTGTCCTCTGGTTACTGACCCTTCTGCCACTAGAAACAGCTTAATTTACTCTGTAAAAAACTTCCATGATTTTGAACAAGCTGAAAAAAAACTCTGCATAAAATTTCTTGCCAATTTTGAAAGAAGGGTGAGGGTAAAGCAATGGTTAGCTTTATTCAATATTTTTTTGACATGACCCCATCTTCTTGCTATCCCTCATGGTGTCCTGTGCTATGCAACATTTTGTAGTGAAGCAGAAAGCAGCCAATGGGGCTGTGGGGGTATAGCTCAGTGGTAGAGCATTTGACTGCAGATCAAGAGGTCCCTGGTTCAACTCCAGGTGCCCCCTCATTACCATTTAGGCTCAAGAATTAAAAATCTCTTTCTCCACAGCTGCTCTGTGATCATACCTAATAATGCTTCAGAGCCACTTTTCACCAATCCTTGTGCAGATTGGTCATTTCGGTGATAGAGTCAGCAAGCAAGAGGTTGTGCAAAGCAAGGTCTTGCGCAAACTGCAGTGAGAAAAATGGAACAAGAATTTGATGATTTTAGTGTTGGTTTCGGGATAAATGTAGCCCAGGACAATGGCTGAGCCTCCTTGACCTTCTTCAAATAATGCCATGAGATCTTTTACACCCACCTGAGATGACAGTCAAGCCTCGGTAGAATGTCTCATCTGAGAAATGGCCCTTGCAACAAGCCAGCACTTCCCTCAGTCCTAATCTGAAGTGTGAGCCTGGATTATGTACTCAAGTCTTTGGAGTGGGGTAGCTGGAAATGTGCCCCAATTAAGTGAGGGTGGGGCTTGTGTGTAAATCTCAGGGCATTCTCGGTTGGATCATTCGGTTGTGAAGTTCATGGGACATTGGCATGTGAGAGGGGTATAGCTCAGTGGTAGAACATTTGACTGCAGATTATAGAAATTCCTGCTTCATATATAAATATCTCCTCATTAACTCCTATGTTATCACAGAGAATGATAGTTATGTCCGCTGCACCATGTCCATAGTTCCGAGTGAATGATATAACACTGAAGGAGGCCTTTAGGTCCATTGTGCCTGCACCGTGTGTTTGGCAGAGCTGTTCAATTAATCCCACTCCACTTCTCTTTCCCCATAGCCCTGTAAATGTTTCCCCTTCAAGGATTTATCCAATTCCTTTTTGAAAGTTACTATTGAATCTGCCTCCACCACCCTTGCAAACAGCCTATTGCAGATCAAAACAACTCTCTGTGTAAAAAAATGTCTCCTCATGTTGCCTCTTTTTCTTTTGCCAATCACCTTAAATGTGTGTCCTCTGGTTACTGACCCTTCTGCCACTAGAAACAGCTTAATTTACTCTGTAAAAAACTTCCATGATTTTGAACAAGCTGAAAAAAAACTCTGCATAAAATTTCTTGCCAATTTTGAAAGAAGGGTGAGGGTAAAGCAATGGTTAGCTTTATTCAATATTTTTTTGACATGACCCCATCTTCTTGCTATCCCTCATGGTGTCCTGTGCTATGCAACATTTTGTAGTGAAGCAGAAAGCAGCCAATGGGGCTGTGGGGGTATAGCTCAGTGGTAGAGCATTTGACTGCAGATCAAGAGGTCCCTGGTTCAACTCCAGGTGCCCCCTCATTACCATTTAGGCTCAAGAATTAAAAATCTCTTTCTCCACAGCTGCTCTGTGATCATACCTAATAATGCTTCAGAGCCACTTTTCACCAATCCTTGTGCAGATTGGTCATTTCGGTGATAGAGTCAGCAAGCAAGAGGTTGTGCAAAGCAAGGTCTTGCGCAAACTGCAGTGAGAAAAATGGAACAAGAATTTGATGATTTTAGTGTTGGTTTCGGGATAAATGTAGCCCAGGACAATGGCTGAGCCTCCTTGACCTTCTTCAAATAATGCCATGAGATCTTTTACACCCACCTGAGATGACAGTCAAGCCTCGGTAGAATGTCTCATCTGAGAAATGGCCCTTGCAACAAGCCAGCACTTCCCTCAGTCCTAATCTGAAGTGTGAGCCTGGATTATGTACTCAAGTCTTTGGAGTGGGGTAGCTGGAAATGTGCCCCAATTAAGTGAGGGTGGGGCTTGTGTGTAAATCTCAGGGCATTCTCGGTTGGATCATTCGGTTGTGAAGTTCATGGGACATTGGCATGTGAGAGGGGTATAGCTCAGTGGTAGAACATTTGACTGCAGATTATAGAAATTCCTGCTTCATATATAAATATCTCCTCATTAACTCCTATGTTATCACAGAGAATGATAGTTATGTCCGCTGCACCATGTCCATAGTTCCGAGTGAATGATATAACACTGAAGGAGGCCTTTAGGTCCATTGTGCCTGCACCGTGTGTTTGGCAGAGCTGTTCAATTAATCCCACTCCACTTCTCTTTCCCCATAGCCCTGTAAATGTTTCCCCTTCAAGGATTTATCCAATTCCTTTTTGAAAGTTACTATTGAATCTGCCTCCACCACCCTTGCAAACAGCCTATTGCAGATCAAAACAACTCTCTGTGTAAAAAAATGTCTCCTCATGTTGCCTCTTTTTCTTTTGCCAATCACCTTAAATGTGTGTCCTCTGGTTACTGACCCTTCTGCCACTAGAAACAGCTTAATTTACTCTGTAAAAAACTTCCATGATTTTGAACAAGCTGAAAAAAAACTCTGCATAAAATTTCTTGCCAATTTTGAAAGAAGGGTGAGGGTAAAGCAATGGTTAGCTTTATTCAATATTTTTTTGACATGACCCCATCTTCTTGCTATCCCTCATGGTGTCCTGTGCTATGCAACATTTTGTAGTGAAGCAGAAAGCAGCCAATGGGGCTGTGGGGGTATAGCTCAGTGGTAGAGCATTTGACTGCAGATCAAGAGGTCCCTGGTTCAACTCCAGGTGCCCCCTCATTACCATTTAGGCTCAAGAATTAAAAATCTCTTTCTCCACAGCTGCTCTGTGATCATACCTAATAATGCTTCAGAGCCACTTTTCACCAATCCTTGTGCAGATTGGTCATTTCGGTGATAGAGTCAGCAAGCAAGAGGTTGTGCAAAGCAAGGTCTTGCGCAAACTGCAGTGAGAAAAATGGAACAAGAATTTGATGATTTTAGTGTTGGTTTCGGGATAAATGTAGCCCAGGACAATGGCTGAGCCTCCTTGACCTTCTTCAAATAATGCCATGAGATCTTTTACACCCACCTGAGATGACAGTCAAGCCTCGGTAGAATGTCTCATCTGAGAAATGGCCCTTGCAACAAGCCAGCACTTCCCTCAGTCCTAATCTGAAGTGTGAGCCTGGATTATGTACTCAAGTCTTTGGAGTGGGGTAGCTGGAAATGTGCCCCAATTAAGTGAGGGTGGGGCTTGTGTGTAAATCTCAGGGCATTCTCGGTTGGATCATTCGGTTGTGAAGTTCATGGGACATTGGCATGTGAGAGGGGTATAGCTCAGTGGTAGAACATTTGACTGCAGATTATAGAAATTCCTGCTTCATATATAAATATCTCCTCATTAACTCCTATGTTATCACAGAGAATGATAGTTATGTCCGCTGCACCATGTCCATAGTTCCGAGTGAATGATATAACACTGAAGGAGGCCTTTAGGTCCATTGTGCCTGCACCGTGTGTTTGGCAGAGCTGTTCAATTAATCCCACTCCACTTCTCTTTCCCCATAGCCCTGTAAATGTTTCCCCTTCAAGGATTTATCCAATTCCTTTTTGAAAGTTACTATTGAATCTGCCTCCACCACCCTTGCAAACAGCCTATTGCAGATCAAAACAACTCTCTGTGTAAAAAAATGTCTCCTCATGTTGCCTCTTTTTCTTTTGCCAATCACCTTAAATGTGTGTCCTCTGGTTACTGACCCTTCTGCCACTAGAAACAGCTTAATTTACTCTGTAAAAAACTTCCATGATTTTGAACAAGCTGAAAAAAAACTCTGCATAAAATTTCTTGCCAATTTTGAAAGAAGGGTGAGGGTAAAGCAATGGTTAGCTTTATTCAATATTTTTTTGACATGACCCCATCTTCTTGCTATCCCTCATGGTGTCCTGTGCTATGCAACATTTTGTAGTGAAGCAGAAAGCAGCCAATGGGGCTGTGGGGGTATAGCTCAGTGGTAGAGCATTTGACTGCAGATCAAGAGGTCCCTGGTTCAACTCCAGGTGCCCCCTCATTACCATTTAGGCTCAAGAATTAAAAATCTCTTTCTCCACAGCTGCTCTGTGATCATACCTAATAATGCTTCAGAGCCACTTTTCACCAATCCTTGTGCAGATTGGTCATTTCGGTGATAGAGTCAGCAAGCAAGAGGTTGTGCAAAGCAAGGTCTTGCGCAAACTGCAGTGAGAAAAATGGAACAAGAATTTGATGATTTTAGTGTTGGTTTCGGGATAAATGTAGCCCAGGACAATGGCTGAGCCTCCTTGACCTTCTTCAAATAATGCCATGAGATCTTTTACACCCACCTGAGATGACAGTCAAGCCTCGGTAGAATGTCTCATCTGAGAAATGGCCCTTGCAACAAGCCAGCACTTCCCTCAGTCCTAATCTGAAGTGTGAGCCTGGATTATGTACTCAAGTCTTTGGAGTGGGGTAGCTGGAAATGTGCCCCAATTAAGTGAGGGTGGGGCTTGTGTGTAAATCTCAGGGCATTCTCGGTTGGATCATTCGGTTGTGAAGTTCATGGGACATTGGCATGTGAGAGGGGTATAGCTCAGTGGTAGAACATTTGACTGCAGATTATAGAAATTCCTGCTTCATATATAAATATCTCCTCATTAACTCCTATGTTATCACAGAGAATGATAGTTATGTCCGCTGCACCATGTCCATAGTTCCGAGTGAATGATATAACACTGAAGGAGGCCTTTAGGTCCATTGTGCCTGCACCGTGTGTTTGGCAGAGCTGTTCAATTAATCCCACTCCACTTCTCTTTCCCCATAGCCCTGTAAATGTTTCCCCTTCAAGGATTTATCCAATTCCTTTTTGAAAGTTACTATTGAATCTGCCTCCACCACCCTTGCAAACAGCCTATTGCAGATCAAAACAACTCTCTGTGTAAAAAAATGTCTCCTCATGTTGCCTCTTTTTCTTTTGCCAATCACCTTAAATGTGTGTCCTCTGGTTACTGACCCTTCTGCCACTAGAAACAGCTTAATTTACTCTGTAAAAAACTTCCATGATTTTGAACAAGCTGAAAAAAAACTCTGCATAAAATTTCTTGCCAATTTTGAAAGAAGGGTGAGGGTAAAGCAATGGTTAGCTTTATTCAATATTTTTTTGACATGACCCCATCTTCTTGCTATCCCTCATGGTGTCCTGTGCTATGCAACATTTTGTAGTGAAGCAGAAAGCAGCCAATGGGGCTGTGGGGGTATAGCTCAGTGGTAGAGCATTTGACTGCAGATCAAGAGGTCCCTGGTTCAACTCCAGGTGCCCCCTCATTACCATTTAGGCTCAAGAATTAAAAATCTCTTTCTCCACAGCTGCTCTGTGATCATACCTAATAATGCTTCAGAGCCACTTTTCACCAATCCTTGTGCAGATTGGTCATTTCGGTGATAGAGTCAGCAAGCAAGAGGTTGTGCAAAGCAAGGTCTTGCGCAAACTGCAGTGAGAAAAATGGAACAAGAATTTGATGATTTTAGTGTTGGTTTCGGGATAAATGTAGCCCAGGACAATGGCTGAGCCTCCTTGACCTTCTTCAAATAATGCCATGAGATCTTTTACACCCACCTGAGATGACAGTCAAGCCTCGGTAGAATGTCTCATCTGAGAAATGGCCCTTGCAACAAGCCAGCACTTCCCTCAGTCCTAATCTGAAGTGTGAGCCTGGATTATGTACTCAAGTCTTTGGAGTGGGGTAGCTGGAAATGTGCCCCAATTAAGTGAGGGTGGGGCTTGTGTGTAAATCTCAGGGCATTCTCGGTTGGATCATTCGGTTGTGAAGTTCATGGGACATTGGCATGTGAGAGGGGTATAGCTCAGTGGTAGAACATTTGACTGCAGATTATAGAAATTCCTGCTTCATATATAAATATCTCCTCATTAACTCCTATGTTATCACAGAGAATGATAGTTATGTCCGCTGCACCATGTCCATAGTTCCGAGTGAATGATATAACACTGAAGGAGGCCTTTAGGTCCATTGTGCCTGCACCGTGTGTTTGGCAGAGCTGTTCAATTAATCCCACTCCACTTCTCTTTCCCCATAGCCCTGTAAATGTTTCCCCTTCAAGGATTTATCCAATTCCTTTTTGAAAGTTACTATTGAATCTGCCTCCACCACCCTTGCAAACAGCCTATTGCAGATCAAAACAACTCTCTGTGTAAAAAAATGTCTCCTCATGTTGCCTCTTTTTCTTTTGCCAATCACCTTAAATGTGTGTCCTCTGGTTACTGACCCTTCTGCCACTAGAAACAGCTTAATTTACTCTGTAAAAAACTTCCATGATTTTGAACAAGCTGAAAAAAAACTCTGCATAAAATTTCTTGCCAATTTTGAAAGAAGGGTGAGGGTAAAGCAATGGTTAGCTTTATTCAATATTTTTTTGACATGACCCCATCTTCTTGCTATCCCTCATGGTGTCCTGTGCTATGCAACATTTTGTAGTGAAGCAGAAAGCAGCCAATGGGGCTGTGGGGGTATAGCTCAGTGGTAGAGCATTTGACTGCAGATCAAGAGGTCCCTGGTTCAACTCCAGGTGCCCCCTCATTACCATTTAGGCTCAAGAATTAAAAATCTCTTTCTCCACAGCTGCTCTGTGATCATACCTAATAATGCTTCAGAGCCACTTTTCACCAATCCTTGTGCAGATTGGTCATTTCGGTGATAGAGTCAGCAAGCAAGAGGTTGTGCAAAGCAAGGTCTTGCGCAAACTGCAGTGAGAAAAATGGAACAAGAATTTGATGATTTTAGTGTTGGTTTCGGGATAAATGTAGCCCAGGACAATGGCTGAGCCTCCTTGACCTTCTTCAAATAATGCCATGAGATCTTTTACACCCACCTGAGATGACAGTCAAGCCTCGGTAGAATGTCTCATCTGAGAAATGGCCCTTGCAACAAGCCAGCACTTCCCTCAGTCCTAATCTGAAGTGTGAGCCTGGATTATGTACTCAAGTCTTTGGAGTGGGGTAGCTGGAAATGTGCCCCAATTAAGTGAGGGTGGGGCTTGTGTGTAAATCTCAGGGCATTCTCGGTTGGATCATTCGGTTGTGAAGTTCATGGGACATTGGCATGTGAGAGGGGTATAGCTCAGTGGTAGAACATTTGACTGCAGATTATAGAAATTCCTGCTTCATATATAAATATCTCCTCATTAACTCCTATGTTATCACAGAGAATGATAGTTATGTCCGCTGCACCATGTCCATAGTTCCGAGTGAATGATATAACACTGAAGGAGGCCTTTAGGTCCATTGTGCCTGCACCGTGTGTTTGGCAGAGCTGTTCAATTAATCCCACTCCACTTCTCTTTCCCCATAGCCCTGTAAATGTTTCCCCTTCAAGGATTTATCCAATTCCTTTTTGAAAGTTACTATTGAATCTGCCTCCACCACCCTTGCAAACAGCCTATTGCAGATCAAAACAACTCTCTGTGTAAAAAAATGTCTCCTCATGTTGCCTCTTTTTCTTTTGCCAATCACCTTAAATGTGTGTCCTCTGGTTACTGACCCTTCTGCCACTAGAAACAGCTTAATTTACTCTGTAAAAAACTTCCATGATTTTGAACAAGCTGAAAAAAAACTCTGCATAAAATTTCTTGCCAATTTTGAAAGAAGGGTGAGGGTAAAGCAATGGTTAGCTTTATTCAATATTTTTTTGACATGACCCCATCTTCTTGCTATCCCTCATGGTGTCCTGTGCTATGCAACATTTTGTAGTGAAGCAGAAAGCAGCCAATGGGGCTGTGGGGGTATAGCTCAGTGGTAGAGCATTTGACTGCAGATCAAGAGGTCCCTGGTTCAACTCCAGGTGCCCCCTCATTACCATTTAGGCTCAAGAATTAAAAATCTCTTTCTCCACAGCTGCTCTGTGATCATACCTAATAATGCTTCAGAGCCACTTTTCACCAATCCTTGTGCAGATTGGTCATTTCGGTGATAGAGTCAGCAAGCAAGAGGTTGTGCAAAGCAAGGTCTTGCGCAAACTGCAGTGAGAAAAATGGAACAAGAATTTGATGATTTTAGTGTTGGTTTCGGGATAAATGTAGCCCAGGACAATGGCTGAGCCTCCTTGACCTTCTTCAAATAATGCCATGAGATCTTTTACACCCACCTGAGATGACAGTCAAGCCTCGGTAGAATGTCTCATCTGAGAAATGGCCCTTGCAACAAGCCAGCACTTCCCTCAGTCCTAATCTGAAGTGTGAGCCTGGATTATGTACTCAAGTCTTTGGAGTGGGGTAGCTGGAAATGTGCCCCAATTAAGTGAGGGTGGGGCTTGTGTGTAAATCTCAGGGCATTCTCGGTTGGATCATTCGGTTGTGAAGTTCATGGGACATTGGCATGTGAGAGGGGTATAGCTCAGTGGTAGAACATTTGACTGCAGATTATAGAAATTCCTGCTTCATATATAAATATCTCCTCATTAACTCCTATGTTATCACAGAGAATGATAGTTATGTCCGCTGCACCATGTCCATAGTTCCGAGTGAATGATATAACACTGAAGGAGGCCTTTAGGTCCATTGTGCCTGCACCGTGTGTTTGGCAGAGCTGTTCAATTAATCCCACTCCACTTCTCTTTCCCCATAGCCCTGTAAATGTTTCCCCTTCAAGGATTTATCCAATTCCTTTTTGAAAGTTACTATTGAATCTGCCTCCACCACCCTTGCAAACAGCCTATTGCAGATCAAAACAACTCTCTGTGTAAAAAAATGTCTCCTCATGTTGCCTCTTTTTCTTTTGCCAATCACCTTAAATGTGTGTCCTCTGGTTACTGACCCTTCTGCCACTAGAAACAGCTTAATTTACTCTGTAAAAAACTTCCATGATTTTGAACAAGCTGAAAAAAAACTCTGCATAAAATTTCTTGCCAATTTTGAAAGAAGGGTGAGGGTAAAGCAATGGTTAGCTTTATTCAATATTTTTTTGACATGACCCCATCTTCTTGCTATCCCTCATGGTGTCCTGTGCTATGCAACATTTTGTAGTGAAGCAGAAAGCAGCCAATGGGGCTGTGGGGGTATAGCTCAGTGGTAGAGCATTTGACTGCAGATCAAGAGGTCCCTGGTTCAACTCCAGGTGCCCCCTCATTACCATTTAGGCTCAAGAATTAAAAATCTCTTTCTCCACAGCTGCTCTGTGATCATACCTAATAATGCTTCAGAGCCACTTTTCACCAATCCTTGTGCAGATTGGTCATTTCGGTGATAGAGTCAGCAAGCAAGAGGTTGTGCAAAGCAAGGTCTTGCGCAAACTGCAGTGAGAAAAATGGAACAAGAATTTGATGATTTTAGTGTTGGTTTCGGGATAAATGTAGCCCAGGACAATGGCTGAGCCTCCTTGACCTTCTTCAAATAATGCCATGAGATCTTTTACACCCACCTGAGATGACAGTCAAGCCTCGGTAGAATGTCTCATCTGAGAAATGGCCCTTGCAACAAGCCAGCACTTCCCTCAGTCCTAATCTGAAGTGTGAGCCTGGATTATGTACTCAAGTCTTTGGAGTGGGGTAGCTGGAAATGTGCCCCAATTAAGTGAGGGTGGGGCTTGTGTGTAAATCTCAGGGCATTCTCGGTTGGATCATTCGGTTGTGAAGTTCATGGGACATTGGCATGTGAGAGGGGTATAGCTCAGTGGTAGAACATTTGACTGCAGATTATAGAAATTCCTGCTTCATATATAAATATCTCCTCATTAACTCCTATGTTATCACAGAGAATGATAGTTATGTCCGCTGCACCATGTCCATAGTTCCGAGTGAATGATATAACACTGAAGGAGGCCTTTAGGTCCATTGTGCCTGCACCGTGTGTTTGGCAGAGCTGTTCAATTAATCCCACTCCACTTCTCTTTCCCCATAGCCCTGTAAATGTTTCCCCTTCAAGGATTTATCCAATTCCTTTTTGAAAGTTACTATTGAATCTGCCTCCACCACCCTTGCAAACAGCCTATTGCAGATCAAAACAACTCTCTGTGTAAAAAAATGTCTCCTCATGTTGCCTCTTTTTCTTTTGCCAATCACCTTAAATGTGTGTCCTCTGGTTACTGACCCTTCTGCCACTAGAAACAGCTTAATTTACTCTGTAAAAAACTTCCATGATTTTGAACAAGCTGAAAAAAAACTCTGCATAAAATTTCTTGCCAATTTTGAAAGAAGGGTGAGGGTAAAGCAATGGTTAGCTTTATTCAATATTTTTTTGACATGACCCCATCTTCTTGCTATCCCTCATGGTGTCCTGTGCTATGCAACATTTTGTAGTGAAGCAGAAAGCAGCCAATGGGGCTGTGGGGGTATAGCTCAGTGGTAGAGCATTTGACTGCAGATCAAGAGGTCCCTGGTTCAACTCCAGGTGCCCCCTCATTACCATTTAGGCTCAAGAATTAAAAATCTCTTTCTCCACAGCTGCTCTGTGATCATACCTAATAATGCTTCAGAGCCACTTTTCACCAATCCTTGTGCAGATTGGTCATTTCGGTGATAGAGTCAGCAAGCAAGAGGTTGTGCAAAGCAAGGTCTTGCGCAAACTGCAGTGAGAAAAATGGAACAAGAATTTGATGATTTTAGTGTTGGTTTCGGGATAAATGTAGCCCAGGACAATGGCTGAGCCTCCTTGACCTTCTTCAAATAATGCCATGAGATCTTTTACACCCACCTGAGATGACAGTCAAGCCTCGGTAGAATGTCTCATCTGAGAAATGGCCCTTGCAACAAGCCAGCACTTCCCTCAGTCCTAATCTGAAGTGTGAGCCTGGATTATGTACTCAAGTCTTTGGAGTGGGGTAGCTGGAAATGTGCCCCAATTAAGTGAGGGTGGGGCTTGTGTGTAAATCTCAGGGCATTCTCGGTTGGATCATTCGGTTGTGAAGTTCATGGGACATTGGCATGTGAGAGGGGTATAGCTCAGTGGTAGAACATTTGACTGCAGATTATAGAAATTCCTGCTTCATATATAAATATCTCCTCATTAACTCCTATGTTATCACAGAGAATGATAGTTATGTCCGCTGCACCATGTCCATAGTTCCGAGTGAATGATATAACACTGAAGGAGGCCTTTAGGTCCATTGTGCCTGCACCGTGTGTTTGGCAGAGCTGTTCAATTAATCCCACTCCACTTCTCTTTCCCCATAGCCCTGTAAATGTTTCCCCTTCAAGGATTTATCCAATTCCTTTTTGAAAGTTACTATTGAATCTGCCTCCACCACCCTTGCAAACAGCCTATTGCAGATCAAAACAACTCTCTGTGTAAAAAAATGTCTCCTCATGTTGCCTCTTTTTCTTTTGCCAATCACCTTAAATGTGTGTCCTCTGGTTACTGACCCTTCTGCCACTAGAAACAGCTTAATTTACTCTGTAAAAAACTTCCATGATTTTGAACAAGCTGAAAAAAAACTCTGCATAAAATTTCTTGCCAATTTTGAAAGAAGGGTGAGGGTAAAGCAATGGTTAGCTTTATTCAATATTTTTTTGACATGACCCCATCTTCTTGCTATCCCTCATGGTGTCCTGTGCTATGCAACATTTTGTAGTGAAGCAGAAAGCAGCCAATGGGGCTGTGGGGGTATAGCTCAGTGGTAGAGCATTTGACTGCAGATCAAGAGGTCCCTGGTTCAACTCCAGGTGCCCCCTCATTACCATTTAGGCTCAAGAATTAAAAATCTCTTTCTCCACAGCTGCTCTGTGATCATACCTAATAATGCTTCAGAGCCACTTTTCACCAATCCTTGTGCAGATTGGTCATTTCGGTGATAGAGTCAGCAAGCAAGAGGTTGTGCAAAGCAAGGTCTTGCGCAAACTGCAGTGAGAAAAATGGAACAAGAATTTGATGATTTTAGTGTTGGTTTCGGGATAAATGTAGCCCAGGACAATGGCTGAGCCTCCTTGACCTTCTTCAAATAATGCCATGAGATCTTTTACACCCACCTGAGATGACAGTCAAGCCTCGGTAGAATGTCTCATCTGAGAAATGGCCCTTGCAACAAGCCAGCACTTCCCTCAGTCCTAATCTGAAGTGTGAGCCTGGATTATGTACTCAAGTCTTTGGAGTGGGGTAGCTGGAAATGTGCCCCAATTAAGTGAGGGTGGGGCTTGTGTGTAAATCTCAGGGCATTCTCGGTTGGATCATTCGGTTGTGAAGTTCATGGGACATTGGCATGTGAGAGGGGTATAGCTCAGTGGTAGAACATTTGACTGCAGATTATAGAAATTCCTGCTTCATATATAAATATCTCCTCATTAACTCCTATGTTATCACAGAGAATGATAGTTATGTCCGCTGCACCATGTCCATAGTTCCGAGTGAATGATATAACACTGAAGGAGGCCTTTAGGTCCATTGTGCCTGCACCGTGTGTTTGGCAGAGCTGTTCAATTAATCCCACTCCACTTCTCTTTCCCCATAGCCCTGTAAATGTTTCCCCTTCAAGGATTTATCCAATTCCTTTTTGAAAGTTACTATTGAATCTGCCTCCACCACCCTTGCAAACAGCCTATTGCAGATCAAAACAACTCTCTGTGTAAAAAAATGTCTCCTCATGTTGCCTCTTTTTCTTTTGCCAATCACCTTAAATGTGTGTCCTCTGGTTACTGACCCTTCTGCCACTAGAAACAGCTTAATTTACTCTGTAAAAAACTTCCATGATTTTGAACAAGCTGAAAAAAAACTCTGCATAAAATTTCTTGCCAATTTTGAAAGAAGGGTGAGGGTAAAGCAATGGTTAGCTTTATTCAATATTTTTTTGACATGACCCCATCTTCTTGCTATCCCTCATGGTGTCCTGTGCTATGCAACATTTTGTAGTGAAGCAGAAAGCAGCCAATGGGGCTGTGGGGGTATAGCTCAGTGGTAGAGCATTTGACTGCAGATCAAGAGGTCCCTGGTTCAACTCCAGGTGCCCCCTCATTACCATTTAGGCTCAAGAATTAAAAATCTCTTTCTCCACAGCTGCTCTGTGATCATACCTAATAATGCTTCAGAGCCACTTTTCACCAATCCTTGTGCAGATTGGTCATTTCGGTGATAGAGTCAGCAAGCAAGAGGTTGTGCAAAGCAAGGTCTTGCGCAAACTGCAGTGAGAAAAATGGAACAAGAATTTGATGATTTTAGTGTTGGTTTCGGGATAAATGTAGCCCAGGACAATGGCTGAGCCTCCTTGACCTTCTTCAAATAATGCCATGAGATCTTTTACACCCACCTGAGATGACAGTCAAGCCTCGGTAGAATGTCTCATCTGAGAAATGGCCCTTGCAACAAGCCAGCACTTCCCTCAGTCCTAATCTGAAGTGTGAGCCTGGATTATGTACTCAAGTCTTTGGAGTGGGGTAGCTGGAAATGTGCCCCAATTAAGTGAGGGTGGGGCTTGTGTGTAAATCTCAGGGCATTCTCGGTTGGATCATTCGGTTGTGAAGTTCATGGGACATTGGCATGTGAGAGGGGTATAGCTCAGTGGTAGAACATTTGACTGCAGATTATAGAAATTCCTGCTTCATATATAAATATCTCCTCATTAACTCCTATGTTATCACAGAGAATGATAGTTATGTCCGCTGCACCATGTCCATAGTTCCGAGTGAATGATATAACACTGAAGGAGGCCTTTAGGTCCATTGTGCCTGCACCGTGTGTTTGGCAGAGCTGTTCAATTAATCCCACTCCACTTCTCTTTCCCCATAGCCCTGTAAATGTTTCCCCTTCAAGGATTTATCCAATTCCTTTTTGAAAGTTACTATTGAATCTGCCTCCACCACCCTTGCAAACAGCCTATTGCAGATCAAAACAACTCTCTGTGTAAAAAAATGTCTCCTCATGTTGCCTCTTTTTCTTTTGCCAATCACCTTAAATGTGTGTCCTCTGGTTACTGACCCTTCTGCCACTAGAAACAGCTTAATTTACTCTGTAAAAAACTTCCATGATTTTGAACAAGCTGAAAAAAAACTCTGCATAAAATTTCTTGCCAATTTTGAAAGAAGGGTGAGGGTAAAGCAATGGTTAGCTTTATTCAATATTTTTTTGACATGACCCCATCTTCTTGCTATCCCTCATGGTGTCCTGTGCTATGCAACATTTTGTAGTGAAGCAGAAAGCAGCCAATGGGGCTGTGGGGGTATAGCTCAGTGGTAGAGCATTTGACTGCAGATCAAGAGGTCCCTGGTTCAACTCCAGGTGCCCCCTCATTACCATTTAGGCTCAAGAATTAAAAATCTCTTTCTCCACAGCTGCTCTGTGATCATACCTAATAATGCTTCAGAGCCACTTTTCACCAATCCTTGTGCAGATTGGTCATTTCGGTGATAGAGTCAGCAAGCAAGAGGTTGTGCAAAGCAAGGTCTTGCGCAAACTGCAGTGAGAAAAATGGAACAAGAATTTGATGATTTTAGTGTTGGTTTCGGGATAAATGTAGCCCAGGACAATGGCTGAGCCTCCTTGACCTTCTTCAAATAATGCCATGAGATCTTTTACACCCACCTGAGATGACAGTCAAGCCTCGGTAGAATGTCTCATCTGAGAAATGGCCCTTGCAACAAGCCAGCACTTCCCTCAGTCCTAATCTGAAGTGTGAGCCTGGATTATGTACTCAAGTCTTTGGAGTGGGGTAGCTGGAAATGTGCCCCAATTAAGTGAGGGTGGGGCTTGTGTGTAAATCTCAGGGCATTCTCGGTTGGATCATTCGGTTGTGAAGTTCATGGGACATTGGCATGTGAGAGGGGTATAGCTCAGTGGTAGAACATTTGACTGCAGATTATAGAAATTCCTGCTTCATATATAAATATCTCCTCATTAACTCCTATGTTATCACAGAGAATGATAGTTATGTCCGCTGCACCATGTCCATAGTTCCGAGTGAATGATATAACACTGAAGGAGGCCTTTAGGTCCATTGTGCCTGCACCGTGTGTTTGGCAGAGCTGTTCAATTAATCCCACTCCACTTCTCTTTCCCCATAGCCCTGTAAATGTTTCCCCTTCAAGGATTTATCCAATTCCTTTTTGAAAGTTACTATTGAATCTGCCTCCACCACCCTTGCAAACAGCCTATTGCAGATCAAAACAACTCTCTGTGTAAAAAAATGTCTCCTCATGTTGCCTCTTTTTCTTTTGCCAATCACCTTAAATGTGTGTCCTCTGGTTACTGACCCTTCTGCCACTAGAAACAGCTTAATTTACTCTGTAAAAAACTTCCATGATTTTGAACAAGCTGAAAAAAAACTCTGCATAAAATTTCTTGCCAATTTTGAAAGAAGGGTGAGGGTAAAGCAATGGTTAGCTTTATTCAATATTTTTTTGACATGACCCCATCTTCTTGCTATCCCTCATGGTGTCCTGTGCTATGCAACATTTTGTAGTGAAGCAGAAAGCAGCCAATGGGGCTGTGGGGGTATAGCTCAGTGGTAGAGCATTTGACTGCAGATCAAGAGGTCCCTGGTTCAACTCCAGGTGCCCCCTCATTACCATTTAGGCTCAAGAATTAAAAATCTCTTTCTCCACAGCTGCTCTGTGATCATACCTAATAATGCTTCAGAGCCACTTTTCACCAATCCTTGTGCAGATTGGTCATTTCGGTGATAGAGTCAGCAAGCAAGAGGTTGTGCAAAGCAAGGTCTTGCGCAAACTGCAGTGAGAAAAATGGAACAAGAATTTGATGATTTTAGTGTTGGTTTCGGGATAAATGTAGCCCAGGACAATGGCTGAGCCTCCTTGACCTTCTTCAAATAATGCCATGAGATCTTTTACACCCACCTGAGATGACAGTCAAGCCTCGGTAGAATGTCTCATCTGAGAAATGGCCCTTGCAACAAGCCAGCACTTCCCTCAGTCCTAATCTGAAGTGTGAGCCTGGATTATGTACTCAAGTCTTTGGAGTGGGGTAGCTGGAAATGTGCCCCAATTAAGTGAGGGTGGGGCTTGTGTGTAAATCTCAGGGCATTCTCGGTTGGATCATTCGGTTGTGAAGTTCATGGGACATTGGCATGTGAGAGGGGTATAGCTCAGTGGTAGAACATTTGACTGCAGATTATAGAAATTCCTGCTTCATATATAAATATCTCCTCATTAACTCCTATGTTATCACAGAGAATGATAGTTATGTCCGCTGCACCATGTCCATAGTTCCGAGTGAATGATATAACACTGAAGGAGGCCTTTAGGTCCATTGTGCCTGCACCGTGTGTTTGGCAGAGCTGTTCAATTAATCCCACTCCACTTCTCTTTCCCCATAGCCCTGTAAATGTTTCCCCTTCAAGGATTTATCCAATTCCTTTTTGAAAGTTACTATTGAATCTGCCTCCACCACCCTTGCAAACAGCCTATTGCAGATCAAAACAACTCTCTGTGTAAAAAAATGTCTCCTCATGTTGCCTCTTTTTCTTTTGCCAATCACCTTAAATGTGTGTCCTCTGGTTACTGACCCTTCTGCCACTAGAAACAGCTTAATTTACTCTGTAAAAAACTTCCATGATTTTGAACAAGCTGAAAAAAAACTCTGCATAAAATTTCTTGCCAATTTTGAAAGAAGGGTGAGGGTAAAGCAATGGTTAGCTTTATTCAATATTTTTTTGACATGACCCCATCTTCTTGCTATCCCTCATGGTGTCCTGTGCTATGCAACATTTTGTAGTGAAGCAGAAAGCAGCCAATGGGGCTGTGGGGGTATAGCTCAGTGGTAGAGCATTTGACTGCAGATCAAGAGGTCCCTGGTTCAACTCCAGGTGCCCCCTCATTACCATTTAGGCTCAAGAATTAAAAATCTCTTTCTCCACAGCTGCTCTGTGATCATACCTAATAATGCTTCAGAGCCACTTTTCACCAATCCTTGTGCAGATTGGTCATTTCGGTGATAGAGTCAGCAAGCAAGAGGTTGTGCAAAGCAAGGTCTTGCGCAAACTGCAGTGAGAAAAATGGAACAAGAATTTGATGATTTTAGTGTTGGTTTCGGGATAAATGTAGCCCAGGACAATGGCTGAGCCTCCTTGACCTTCTTCAAATAATGCCATGAGATCTTTTACACCCACCTGAGATGACAGTCAAGCCTCGGTAGAATGTCTCATCTGAGAAATGGCCCTTGCAACAAGCCAGCACTTCCCTCAGTCCTAATCTGAAGTGTGAGCCTGGATTATGTACTCAAGTCTTTGGAGTGGGGTAGCTGGAAATGTGCCCCAATTAAGTGAGGGTGGGGCTTGTGTGTAAATCTCAGGGCATTCTCGGTTGGATCATTCGGTTGTGAAGTTCATGGGACATTGGCATGTGAGAGGGGTATAGCTCAGTGGTAGAACATTTGACTGCAGATTATAGAAATTCCTGCTTCATATATAAATATCTCCTCATTAACTCCTATGTTATCACAGAGAATGATAGTTATGTCCGCTGCACCATGTCCATAGTTCCGAGTGAATGATATAACACTGAAGGAGGCCTTTAGGTCCATTGTGCCTGCACCGTGTGTTTGGCAGAGCTGTTCAATTAATCCCACTCCACTTCTCTTTCCCCATAGCCCTGTAAATGTTTCCCCTTCAAGGATTTATCCAATTCCTTTTTGAAAGTTACTATTGAATCTGCCTCCACCACCCTTGCAAACAGCCTATTGCAGATCAAAACAACTCTCTGTGTAAAAAAATGTCTCCTCATGTTGCCTCTTTTTCTTTTGCCAATCACCTTAAATGTGTGTCCTCTGGTTACTGACCCTTCTGCCACTAGAAACAGCTTAATTTACTCTGTAAAAAACTTCCATGATTTTGAACAAGCTGAAAAAAAACTCTGCATAAAATTTCTTGCCAATTTTGAAAGAAGGGTGAGGGTAAAGCAATGGTTAGCTTTATTCAATATTTTTTTGACATGACCCCATCTTCTTGCTATCCCTCATGGTGTCCTGTGCTATGCAACATTTTGTAGTGAAGCAGAAAGCAGCCAATGGGGCTGTGGGGGTATAGCTCAGTGGTAGAGCATTTGACTGCAGATCAAGAGGTCCCTGGTTCAACTCCAGGTGCCCCCTCATTACCATTTAGGCTCAAGAATTAAAAATCTCTTTCTCCACAGCTGCTCTGTGATCATACCTAATAATGCTTCAGAGCCACTTTTCACCAATCCTTGTGCAGATTGGTCATTTCGGTGATAGAGTCAGCAAGCAAGAGGTTGTGCAAAGCAAGGTCTTGCGCAAACTGCAGTGAGAAAAATGGAACAAGAATTTGATGATTTTAGTGTTGGTTTCGGGATAAATGTAGCCCAGGACAATGGCTGAGCCTCCTTGACCTTCTTCAAATAATGCCATGAGATCTTTTACACCCACCTGAGATGACAGTCAAGCCTCGGTAGAATGTCTCATCTGAGAAATGGCCCTTGCAACAAGCCAGCACTTCCCTCAGTCCTAATCTGAAGTGTGAGCCTGGATTATGTACTCAAGTCTTTGGAGTGGGGTAGCTGGAAATGTGCCCCAATTAAGTGAGGGTGGGGCTTGTGTGTAAATCTCAGGGCATTCTCGGTTGGATCATTCGGTTGTGAAGTTCATGGGACATTGGCATGTGAGAGGGGTATAGCTCAGTGGTAGAACATTTGACTGCAGATTATAGAAATTCCTGCTTCATATATAAATATCTCCTCATTAACTCCTATGTTATCACAGAGAATGATAGTTATGTCCGCTGCACCATGTCCATAGTTCCGAGTGAATGATATAACACTGAAGGAGGCCTTTAGGTCCATTGTGCCTGCACCGTGTGTTTGGCAGAGCTGTTCAATTAATCCCACTCCACTTCTCTTTCCCCATAGCCCTGTAAATGTTTCCCCTTCAAGGATTTATCCAATTCCTTTTTGAAAGTTACTATTGAATCTGCCTCCACCACCCTTGCAAACAGCCTATTGCAGATCAAAACAACTCTCTGTGTAAAAAAATGTCTCCTCATGTTGCCTCTTTTTCTTTTGCCAATCACCTTAAATGTGTGTCCTCTGGTTACTGACCCTTCTGCCACTAGAAACAGCTTAATTTACTCTGTAAAAAACTTCCATGATTTTGAACAAGCTGAAAAAAAACTCTGCATAAAATTTCTTGCCAATTTTGAAAGAAGGGTGAGGGTAAAGCAATGGTTAGCTTTATTCAATATTTTTTTGACATGACCCCATCTTCTTGCTATCCCTCATGGTGTCCTGTGCTATGCAACATTTTGTAGTGAAGCAGAAAGCAGCCAATGGGGCTGTGGGGGTATAGCTCAGTGGTAGAGCATTTGACTGCAGATCAAGAGGTCCCTGGTTCAACTCCAGGTGCCCCCTCATTACCATTTAGGCTCAAGAATTAAAAATCTCTTTCTCCACAGCTGCTCTGTGATCATACCTAATAATGCTTCAGAGCCACTTTTCACCAATCCTTGTGCAGATTGGTCATTTCGGTGATAGAGTCAGCAAGCAAGAGGTTGTGCAAAGCAAGGTCTTGCGCAAACTGCAGTGAGAAAAATGGAACAAGAATTTGATGATTTTAGTGTTGGTTTCGGGATAAATGTAGCCCAGGACAATGGCTGAGCCTCCTTGACCTTCTTCAAATAATGCCATGAGATCTTTTACACCCACCTGAGATGACAGTCAAGCCTCGGTAGAATGTCTCATCTGAGAAATGGCCCTTGCAACAAGCCAGCACTTCCCTCAGTCCTAATCTGAAGTGTGAGCCTGGATTATGTACTCAAGTCTTTGGAGTGGGGTAGCTGGAAATGTGCCCCAATTAAGTGAGGGTGGGGCTTGTGTGTAAATCTCAGGGCATTCTCGGTTGGATCATTCGGTTGTGAAGTTCATGGGACATTGGCATGTGAGAGGGGTATAGCTCAGTGGTAGAACATTTGACTGCAGATTATAGAAATTCCTGCTTCATATATAAATATCTCCTCATTAACTCCTATGTTATCACAGAGAATGATAGTTATGTCCGCTGCACCATGTCCATAGTTCCGAGTGAATGATATAACACTGAAGGAGGCCTTTAGGTCCATTGTGCCTGCACCGTGTGTTTGGCAGAGCTGTTCAATTAATCCCACTCCACTTCTCTTTCCCCATAGCCCTGTAAATGTTTCCCCTTCAAGGATTTATCCAATTCCTTTTTGAAAGTTACTATTGAATCTGCCTCCACCACCCTTGCAAACAGCCTATTGCAGATCAAAACAACTCTCTGTGTAAAAAAATGTCTCCTCATGTTGCCTCTTTTTCTTTTGCCAATCACCTTAAATGTGTGTCCTCTGGTTACTGACCCTTCTGCCACTAGAAACAGCTTAATTTACTCTGTAAAAAACTTCCATGATTTTGAACAAGCTGAAAAAAAACTCTGCATAAAATTTCTTGCCAATTTTGAAAGAAGGGTGAGGGTAAAGCAATGGTTAGCTTTATTCAATATTTTTTTGACATGACCCCATCTTCTTGCTATCCCTCATGGTGTCCTGTGCTATGCAACATTTTGTAGTGAAGCAGAAAGCAGCCAATGGGGCTGTGGGGGTATAGCTCAGTGGTAGAGCATTTGACTGCAGATCAAGAGGTCCCTGGTTCAACTCCAGGTGCCCCCTCATTACCATTTAGGCTCAAGAATTAAAAATCTCTTTCTCCACAGCTGCTCTGTGATCATACCTAATAATGCTTCAGAGCCACTTTTCACCAATCCTTGTGCAGATTGGTCATTTCGGTGATAGAGTCAGCAAGCAAGAGGTTGTGCAAAGCAAGGTCTTGCGCAAACTGCAGTGAGAAAAATGGAACAAGAATTTGATGATTTTAGTGTTGGTTTCGGGATAAATGTAGCCCAGGACAATGGCTGAGCCTCCTTGACCTTCTTCAAATAATGCCATGAGATCTTTTACACCCACCTGAGATGACAGTCAAGCCTCGGTAGAATGTCTCATCTGAGAAATGGCCCTTGCAACAAGCCAGCACTTCCCTCAGTCCTAATCTGAAGTGTGAGCCTGGATTATGTACTCAAGTCTTTGGAGTGGGGTAGCTGGAAATGTGCCCCAATTAAGTGAGGGTGGGGCTTGTGTGTAAATCTCAGGGCATTCTCGGTTGGATCATTCGGTTGTGAAGTTCATGGGACATTGGCATGTGAGAGGGGTATAGCTCAGTGGTAGAACATTTGACTGCAGATTATAGAAATTCCTGCTTCATATATAAATATCTCCTCATTAACTCCTATGTTATCACAGAGAATGATAGTTATGTCCGCTGCACCATGTCCATAGTTCCGAGTGAATGATATAACACTGAAGGAGGCCTTTAGGTCCATTGTGCCTGCACCGTGTGTTTGGCAGAGCTGTTCAATTAATCCCACTCCACTTCTCTTTCCCCATAGCCCTGTAAATGTTTCCCCTTCAAGGATTTATCCAATTCCTTTTTGAAAGTTACTATTGAATCTGCCTCCACCACCCTTGCAAACAGCCTATTGCAGATCAAAACAACTCTCTGTGTAAAAAAATGTCTCCTCATGTTGCCTCTTTTTCTTTTGCCAATCACCTTAAATGTGTGTCCTCTGGTTACTGACCCTTCTGCCACTAGAAACAGCTTAATTTACTCTGTAAAAAACTTCCATGATTTTGAACAAGCTGAAAAAAAACTCTGCATAAAATTTCTTGCCAATTTTGAAAGAAGGGTGAGGGTAAAGCAATGGTTAGCTTTATTCAATATTTTTTTGACATGACCCCATCTTCTTGCTATCCCTCATGGTGTCCTGTGCTATGCAACATTTTGTAGTGAAGCAGAAAGCAGCCAATGGGGCTGTGGGGGTATAGCTCAGTGGTAGAGCATTTGACTGCAGATCAAGAGGTCCCTGGTTCAACTCCAGGTGCCCCCTCATTACCATTTAGGCTCAAGAATTAAAAATCTCTTTCTCCACAGCTGCTCTGTGATCATACCTAATAATGCTTCAGAGCCACTTTTCACCAATCCTTGTGCAGATTGGTCATTTCGGTGATAGAGTCAGCAAGCAAGAGGTTGTGCAAAGCAAGGTCTTGCGCAAACTGCAGTGAGAAAAATGGAACAAGAATTTGATGATTTTAGTGTTGGTTTCGGGATAAATGTAGCCCAGGACAATGGCTGAGCCTCCTTGACCTTCTTCAAATAATGCCATGAGATCTTTTACACCCACCTGAGATGACAGTCAAGCCTCGGTAGAATGTCTCATCTGAGAAATGGCCCTTGCAACAAGCCAGCACTTCCCTCAGTCCTAATCTGAAGTGTGAGCCTGGATTATGTACTCAAGTCTTTGGAGTGGGGTAGCTGGAAATGTGCCCCAATTAAGTGAGGGTGGGGCTTGTGTGTAAATCTCAGGGCATTCTCGGTTGGATCATTCGGTTGTGAAGTTCATGGGACATTGGCATGTGAGAGGGGTATAGCTCAGTGGTAGAACATTTGACTGCAGATTATAGAAATTCCTGCTTCATATATAAATATCTCCTCATTAACTCCTATGTTATCACAGAGAATGATAGTTATGTCCGCTGCACCATGTCCATAGTTCCGAGTGAATGATATAACACTGAAGGAGGCCTTTAGGTCCATTGTGCCTGCACCGTGTGTTTGGCAGAGCTGTTCAATTAATCCCACTCCACTTCTCTTTCCCCATAGCCCTGTAAATGTTTCCCCTTCAAGGATTTATCCAATTCCTTTTTGAAAGTTACTATTGAATCTGCCTCCACCACCCTTGCAAACAGCCTATTGCAGATCAAAACAACTCTCTGTGTAAAAAAATGTCTCCTCATGTTGCCTCTTTTTCTTTTGCCAATCACCTTAAATGTGTGTCCTCTGGTTACTGACCCTTCTGCCACTAGAAACAGCTTAATTTACTCTGTAAAAAACTTCCATGATTTTGAACAAGCTGAAAAAAAACTCTGCATAAAATTTCTTGCCAATTTTGAAAGAAGGGTGAGGGTAAAGCAATGGTTAGCTTTATTCAATATTTTTTTGACATGACCCCATCTTCTTGCTATCCCTCATGGTGTCCTGTGCTATGCAACATTTTGTAGTGAAGCAGAAAGCAGCCAATGGGGCTGTGGGGGTATAGCTCAGTGGTAGAGCATTTGACTGCAGATCAAGAGGTCCCTGGTTCAACTCCAGGTGCCCCCTCATTACCATTTAGGCTCAAGAATTAAAAATCTCTTTCTCCACAGCTGCTCTGTGATCATACCTAATAATGCTTCAGAGCCACTTTTCACCAATCCTTGTGCAGATTGGTCATTTCGGTGATAGAGTCAGCAAGCAAGAGGTTGTGCAAAGCAAGGTCTTGCGCAAACTGCAGTGAGAAAAATGGAACAAGAATTTGATGATTTTAGTGTTGGTTTCGGGATAAATGTAGCCCAGGACAATGGCTGAGCCTCCTTGACCTTCTTCAAATAATGCCATGAGATCTTTTACACCCACCTGAGATGACAGTCAAGCCTCGGTAGAATGTCTCATCTGAGAAATGGCCCTTGCAACAAGCCAGCACTTCCCTCAGTCCTAATCTGAAGTGTGAGCCTGGATTATGTACTCAAGTCTTTGGAGTGGGGTAGCTGGAAATGTGCCCCAATTAAGTGAGGGTGGGGCTTGTGTGTAAATCTCAGGGCATTCTCGGTTGGATCATTCGGTTGTGAAGTTCATGGGACATTGGCATGTGAGAGGGGTATAGCTCAGTGGTAGAACATTTGACTGCAGATTATAGAAATTCCTGCTTCATATATAAATATCTCCTCATTAACTCCTATGTTATCACAGAGAATGATAGTTATGTCCGCTGCACCATGTCCATAGTTCCGAGTGAATGATATAACACTGAAGGAGGCCTTTAGGTCCATTGTGCCTGCACCGTGTGTTTGGCAGAGCTGTTCAATTAATCCCACTCCACTTCTCTTTCCCCATAGCCCTGTAAATGTTTCCCCTTCAAGGATTTATCCAATTCCTTTTTGAAAGTTACTATTGAATCTGCCTCCACCACCCTTGCAAACAGCCTATTGCAGATCAAAACAACTCTCTGTGTAAAAAAATGTCTCCTCATGTTGCCTCTTTTTCTTTTGCCAATCACCTTAAATGTGTGTCCTCTGGTTACTGACCCTTCTGCCACTAGAAACAGCTTAATTTACTCTGTAAAAAACTTCCATGATTTTGAACAAGCTGAAAAAAAACTCTGCATAAAATTTCTTGCCAATTTTGAAAGAAGGGTGAGGGTAAAGCAATGGTTAGCTTTATTCAATATTTTTTTGACATGACCCCATCTTCTTGCTATCCCTCATGGTGTCCTGTGCTATGCAACATTTTGTAGTGAAGCAGAAAGCAGCCAATGGGGCTGTGGGGGTATAGCTCAGTGGTAGAGCATTTGACTGCAGATCAAGAGGTCCCTGGTTCAACTCCAGGTGCCCCCTCATTACCATTTAGGCTCAAGAATTAAAAATCTCTTTCTCCACAGCTGCTCTGTGATCATACCTAATAATGCTTCAGAGCCACTTTTCACCAATCCTTGTGCAGATTGGTCATTTCGGTGATAGAGTCAGCAAGCAAGAGGTTGTGCAAAGCAAGGTCTTGCGCAAACTGCAGTGAGAAAAATGGAACAAGAATTTGATGATTTTAGTGTTGGTTTCGGGATAAATGTAGCCCAGGACAATGGCTGAGCCTCCTTGACCTTCTTCAAATAATGCCATGAGATCTTTTACACCCACCTGAGATGACAGTCAAGCCTCGGTAGAATGTCTCATCTGAGAAATGGCCCTTGCAACAAGCCAGCACTTCCCTCAGTCCTAATCTGAAGTGTGAGCCTGGATTATGTACTCAAGTCTTTGGAGTGGGGTAGCTGGAAATGTGCCCCAATTAAGTGAGGGTGGGGCTTGTGTGTAAATCTCAGGGCATTCTCGGTTGGATCATTCGGTTGTGAAGTTCATGGGACATTGGCATGTGAGAGGGGTATAGCTCAGTGGTAGAACATTTGACTGCAGATTATAGAAATTCCTGCTTCATATATAAATATCTCCTCATTAACTCCTATGTTATCACAGAGAATGATAGTTATGTCCGCTGCACCATGTCCATAGTTCCGAGTGAATGATATAACACTGAAGGAGGCCTTTAGGTCCATTGTGCCTGCACCGTGTGTTTGGCAGAGCTGTTCAATTAATCCCACTCCACTTCTCTTTCCCCATAGCCCTGTAAATGTTTCCCCTTCAAGGATTTATCCAATTCCTTTTTGAAAGTTACTATTGAATCTGCCTCCACCACCCTTGCAAACAGCCTATTGCAGATCAAAACAACTCTCTGTGTAAAAAAATGTCTCCTCATGTTGCCTCTTTTTCTTTTGCCAATCACCTTAAATGTGTGTCCTCTGGTTACTGACCCTTCTGCCACTAGAAACAGCTTAATTTACTCTGTAAAAAACTTCCATGATTTTGAACAAGCTGAAAAAAAACTCTGCATAAAATTTCTTGCCAATTTTGAAAGAAGGGTGAGGGTAAAGCAATGGTTAGCTTTATTCAATATTTTTTTGACATGACCCCATCTTCTTGCTATCCCTCATGGTGTCCTGTGCTATGCAACATTTTGTAGTGAAGCAGAAAGCAGCCAATGGGGCTGTGGGGGTATAGCTCAGTGGTAGAGCATTTGACTGCAGATCAAGAGGTCCCTGGTTCAACTCCAGGTGCCCCCTCATTACCATTTAGGCTCAAGAATTAAAAATCTCTTTCTCCACAGCTGCTCTGTGATCATACCTAATAATGCTTCAGAGCCACTTTTCACCAATCCTTGTGCAGATTGGTCATTTCGGTGATAGAGTCAGCAAGCAAGAGGTTGTGCAAAGCAAGGTCTTGCGCAAACTGCAGTGAGAAAAATGGAACAAGAATTTGATGATTTTAGTGTTGGTTTCGGGATAAATGTAGCCCAGGACAATGGCTGAGCCTCCTTGACCTTCTTCAAATAATGCCATGAGATCTTTTACACCCACCTGAGATGACAGTCAAGCCTCGGTAGAATGTCTCATCTGAGAAATGGCCCTTGCAACAAGCCAGCACTTCCCTCAGTCCTAATCTGAAGTGTGAGCCTGGATTATGTACTCAAGTCTTTGGAGTGGGGTAGCTGGAAATGTGCCCCAATTAAGTGAGGGTGGGGCTTGTGTGTAAATCTCAGGGCATTCTCGGTTGGATCATTCGGTTGTGAAGTTCATGGGACATTGGCATGTGAGAGGGGTATAGCTCAGTGGTAGAACATTTGACTGCAGATTATAGAAATTCCTGCTTCATATATAAATATCTCCTCATTAACTCCTATGTTATCACAGAGAATGATAGTTATGTCCGCTGCACCATGTCCATAGTTCCGAGTGAATGATATAACACTGAAGGAGGCCTTTAGGTCCATTGTGCCTGCACCGTGTGTTTGGCAGAGCTGTTCAATTAATCCCACTCCACTTCTCTTTCCCCATAGCCCTGTAAATGTTTCCCCTTCAAGGATTTATCCAATTCCTTTTTGAAAGTTACTATTGAATCTGCCTCCACCACCCTTGCAAACAGCCTATTGCAGATCAAAACAACTCTCTGTGTAAAAAAATGTCTCCTCATGTTGCCTCTTTTTCTTTTGCCAATCACCTTAAATGTGTGTCCTCTGGTTACTGACCCTTCTGCCACTAGAAACAGCTTAATTTACTCTGTAAAAAACTTCCATGATTTTGAACAAGCTGAAAAAAAACTCTGCATAAAATTTCTTGCCAATTTTGAAAGAAGGGTGAGGGTAAAGCAATGGTTAGCTTTATTCAATATTTTTTTGACATGACCCCATCTTCTTGCTATCCCTCATGGTGTCCTGTGCTATGCAACATTTTGTAGTGAAGCAGAAAGCAGCCAATGGGGCTGTGGGGGTATAGCTCAGTGGTAGAGCATTTGACTGCAGATCAAGAGGTCCCTGGTTCAACTCCAGGTGCCCCCTCATTACCATTTAGGCTCAAGAATTAAAAATCTCTTTCTCCACAGCTGCTCTGTGATCATACCTAATAATGCTTCAGAGCCACTTTTCACCAATCCTTGTGCAGATTGGTCATTTCGGTGATAGAGTCAGCAAGCAAGAGGTTGTGCAAAGCAAGGTCTTGCGCAAACTGCAGTGAGAAAAATGGAACAAGAATTTGATGATTTTAGTGTTGGTTTCGGGATAAATGTAGCCCAGGACAATGGCTGAGCCTCCTTGACCTTCTTCAAATAATGCCATGAGATCTTTTACACCCACCTGAGATGACAGTCAAGCCTCGGTAGAATGTCTCATCTGAGAAATGGCCCTTGCAACAAGCCAGCACTTCCCTCAGTCCTAATCTGAAGTGTGAGCCTGGATTATGTACTCAAGTCTTTGGAGTGGGGTAGCTGGAAATGTGCCCCAATTAAGTGAGGGTGGGGCTTGTGTGTAAATCTCAGGGCATTCTCGGTTGGATCATTCGGTTGTGAAGTTCATGGGACATTGGCATGTGAGAGGGGTATAGCTCAGTGGTAGAACATTTGACTGCAGATTATAGAAATTCCTGCTTCATATATAAATATCTCCTCATTAACTCCTATGTTATCACAGAGAATGATAGTTATGTCCGCTGCACCATGTCCATAGTTCCGAGTGAATGATATAACACTGAAGGAGGCCTTTAGGTCCATTGTGCCTGCACCGTGTGTTTGGCAGAGCTGTTCAATTAATCCCACTCCACTTCTCTTTCCCCATAGCCCTGTAAATGTTTCCCCTTCAAGGATTTATCCAATTCCTTTTTGAAAGTTACTATTGAATCTGCCTCCACCACCCTTGCAAACAGCCTATTGCAGATCAAAACAACTCTCTGTGTAAAAAAATGTCTCCTCATGTTGCCTCTTTTTCTTTTGCCAATCACCTTAAATGTGTGTCCTCTGGTTACTGACCCTTCTGCCACTAGAAACAGCTTAATTTACTCTGTAAAAAACTTCCATGATTTTGAACAAGCTGAAAAAAAACTCTGCATAAAATTTCTTGCCAATTTTGAAAGAAGGGTGAGGGTAAAGCAATGGTTAGCTTTATTCAATATTTTTTTGACATGACCCCATCTTCTTGCTATCCCTCATGGTGTCCTGTGCTATGCAACATTTTGTAGTGAAGCAGAAAGCAGCCAATGGGGCTGTGGGGGTATAGCTCAGTGGTAGAGCATTTGACTGCAGATCAAGAGGTCCCTGGTTCAACTCCAGGTGCCCCCTCATTACCATTTAGGCTCAAGAATTAAAAATCTCTTTCTCCACAGCTGCTCTGTGATCATACCTAATAATGCTTCAGAGCCACTTTTCACCAATCCTTGTGCAGATTGGTCATTTCGGTGATAGAGTCAGCAAGCAAGAGGTTGTGCAAAGCAAGGTCTTGCGCAAACTGCAGTGAGAAAAATGGAACAAGAATTTGATGATTTTAGTGTTGGTTTCGGGATAAATGTAGCCCAGGACAATGGCTGAGCCTCCTTGACCTTCTTCAAATAATGCCATGAGATCTTTTACACCCACCTGAGATGACAGTCAAGCCTCGGTAGAATGTCTCATCTGAGAAATGGCCCTTGCAACAAGCCAGCACTTCCCTCAGTCCTAATCTGAAGTGTGAGCCTGGATTATGTACTCAAGTCTTTGGAGTGGGGTAGCTGGAAATGTGCCCCAATTAAGTGAGGGTGGGGCTTGTGTGTAAATCTCAGGGCATTCTCGGTTGGATCATTCGGTTGTGAAGTTCATGGGACATTGGCATGTGAGAGGGGTATAGCTCAGTGGTAGAACATTTGACTGCAGATTATAGAAATTCCTGCTTCATATATAAATATCTCCTCATTAACTCCTATGTTATCACAGAGAATGATAGTTATGTCCGCTGCACCATGTCCATAGTTCCGAGTGAATGATATAACACTGAAGGAGGCCTTTAGGTCCATTGTGCCTGCACCGTGTGTTTGGCAGAGCTGTTCAATTAATCCCACTCCACTTCTCTTTCCCCATAGCCCTGTAAATGTTTCCCCTTCAAGGATTTATCCAATTCCTTTTTGAAAGTTACTATTGAATCTGCCTCCACCACCCTTGCAAACAGCCTATTGCAGATCAAAACAACTCTCTGTGTAAAAAAATGTCTCCTCATGTTGCCTCTTTTTCTTTTGCCAATCACCTTAAATGTGTGTCCTCTGGTTACTGACCCTTCTGCCACTAGAAACAGCTTAATTTACTCTGTAAAAAACTTCCATGATTTTGAACAAGCTGAAAAAAAACTCTGCATAAAATTTCTTGCCAATTTTGAAAGAAGGGTGAGGGTAAAGCAATGGTTAGCTTTATTCAATATTTTTTTGACATGACCCCATCTTCTTGCTATCCCTCATGGTGTCCTGTGCTATGCAACATTTTGTAGTGAAGCAGAAAGCAGCCAATGGGGCTGTGGGGGTATAGCTCAGTGGTAGAGCATTTGACTGCAGATCAAGAGGTCCCTGGTTCAACTCCAGGTGCCCCCTCATTACCATTTAGGCTCAAGAATTAAAAATCTCTTTCTCCACAGCTGCTCTGTGATCATACCTAATAATGCTTCAGAGCCACTTTTCACCAATCCTTGTGCAGATTGGTCATTTCGGTGATAGAGTCAGCAAGCAAGAGGTTGTGCAAAGCAAGGTCTTGCGCAAACTGCAGTGAGAAAAATGGAACAAGAATTTGATGATTTTAGTGTTGGTTTCGGGATAAATGTAGCCCAGGACAATGGCTGAGCCTCCTTGACCTTCTTCAAATAATGCCATGAGATCTTTTACACCCACCTGAGATGACAGTCAAGCCTCGGTAGAATGTCTCATCTGAGAAATGGCCCTTGCAACAAGCCAGCACTTCCCTCAGTCCTAATCTGAAGTGTGAGCCTGGATTATGTACTCAAGTCTTTGGAGTGGGGTAGCTGGAAATGTGCCCCAATTAAGTGAGGGTGGGGCTTGTGTGTAAATCTCAGGGCATTCTCGGTTGGATCATTCGGTTGTGAAGTTCATGGGACATTGGCATGTGAGAGGGGTATAGCTCAGTGGTAGAACATTTGACTGCAGATTATAGAAATTCCTGCTTCATATATAAATATCTCCTCATTAACTCCTATGTTATCACAGAGAATGATAGTTATGTCCGCTGCACCATGTCCATAGTTCCGAGTGAATGATATAACACTGAAGGAGGCCTTTAGGTCCATTGTGCCTGCACCGTGTGTTTGGCAGAGCTGTTCAATTAATCCCACTCCACTTCTCTTTCCCCATAGCCCTGTAAATGTTTCCCCTTCAAGGATTTATCCAATTCCTTTTTGAAAGTTACTATTGAATCTGCCTCCACCACCCTTGCAAACAGCCTATTGCAGATCAAAACAACTCTCTGTGTAAAAAAATGTCTCCTCATGTTGCCTCTTTTTCTTTTGCCAATCACCTTAAATGTGTGTCCTCTGGTTACTGACCCTTCTGCCACTAGAAACAGCTTAATTTACTCTGTAAAAAACTTCCATGATTTTGAACAAGCTGAAAAAAAACTCTGCATAAAATTTCTTGCCAATTTTGAAAGAAGGGTGAGGGTAAAGCAATGGTTAGCTTTATTCAATATTTTTTTGACATGACCCCATCTTCTTGCTATCCCTCATGGTGTCCTGTGCTATGCAACATTTTGTAGTGAAGCAGAAAGCAGCCAATGGGGCTGTGGGGGTATAGCTCAGTGGTAGAGCATTTGACTGCAGATCAAGAGGTCCCTGGTTCAACTCCAGGTGCCCCCTCATTACCATTTAGGCTCAAGAATTAAAAATCTCTTTCTCCACAGCTGCTCTGTGATCATACCTAATAATGCTTCAGAGCCACTTTTCACCAATCCTTGTGCAGATTGGTCATTTCGGTGATAGAGTCAGCAAGCAAGAGGTTGTGCAAAGCAAGGTCTTGCGCAAACTGCAGTGAGAAAAATGGAACAAGAATTTGATGATTTTAGTGTTGGTTTCGGGATAAATGTAGCCCAGGACAATGGCTGAGCCTCCTTGACCTTCTTCAAATAATGCCATGAGATCTTTTACACCCACCTGAGATGACAGTCAAGCCTCGGTAGAATGTCTCATCTGAGAAATGGCCCTTGCAACAAGCCAGCACTTCCCTCAGTCCTAATCTGAAGTGTGAGCCTGGATTATGTACTCAAGTCTTTGGAGTGGGGTAGCTGGAAATGTGCCCCAATTAAGTGAGGGTGGGGCTTGTGTGTAAATCTCAGGGCATTCTCGGTTGGATCATTCGGTTGTGAAGTTCATGGGACATTGGCATGTGAGAGGGGTATAGCTCAGTGGTAGAACATTTGACTGCAGATTATAGAAATTCCTGCTTCATATATAAATATCTCCTCATTAACTCCTATGTTATCACAGAGAATGATAGTTATGTCCGCTGCACCATGTCCATAGTTCCGAGTGAATGATATAACACTGAAGGAGGCCTTTAGGTCCATTGTGCCTGCACCGTGTGTTTGGCAGAGCTGTTCAATTAATCCCACTCCACTTCTCTTTCCCCATAGCCCTGTAAATGTTTCCCCTTCAAGGATTTATCCAATTCCTTTTTGAAAGTTACTATTGAATCTGCCTCCACCACCCTTGCAAACAGCCTATTGCAGATCAAAACAACTCTCTGTGTAAAAAAATGTCTCCTCATGTTGCCTCTTTTTCTTTTGCCAATCACCTTAAATGTGTGTCCTCTGGTTACTGACCCTTCTGCCACTAGAAACAGCTTAATTTACTCTGTAAAAAACTTCCATGATTTTGAACAAGCTGAAAAAAAACTCTGCATAAAATTTCTTGCCAATTTTGAAAGAAGGGTGAGGGTAAAGCAATGGTTAGCTTTATTCAATATTTTTTTGACATGACCCCATCTTCTTGCTATCCCTCATGGTGTCCTGTGCTATGCAACATTTTGTAGTGAAGCAGAAAGCAGCCAATGGGGCTGTGGGGGTATAGCTCAGTGGTAGAGCATTTGACTGCAGATCAAGAGGTCCCTGGTTCAACTCCAGGTGCCCCCTCATTACCATTTAGGCTCAAGAATTAAAAATCTCTTTCTCCACAGCTGCTCTGTGATCATACCTAATAATGCTTCAGAGCCACTTTTCACCAATCCTTGTGCAGATTGGTCATTTCGGTGATAGAGTCAGCAAGCAAGAGGTTGTGCAAAGCAAGGTCTTGCGCAAACTGCAGTGAGAAAAATGGAACAAGAATTTGATGATTTTAGTGTTGGTTTCGGGATAAATGTAGCCCAGGACAATGGCTGAGCCTCCTTGACCTTCTTCAAATAATGCCATGAGATCTTTTACACCCACCTGAGATGACAGTCAAGCCTCGGTA
>JASTWF010001378.1:15000-82500 GCA_030390025.1 Squalus acanthias | reverse complement strand
GTGTATCTAACACACCGTGACACCTGGTCCCAGAGGGGGGAAAGGACAGTGTATCTGATGCACTGTGACACCCGGTCCCAGAGGGGGAAAGGACAGTGTATCTAACACTCTGTGACACCCAGTCCCAGCGAGGGAAAGGACAGTGTATCTAACACACTGTGACACCTGGTCCCAGAGGGGGAAAGGACAGTGTATCTAACGCACTGTGACACACGGTCCCAGAGGGGGAAAGGACAGTGTATCTAACACACTGTGACACCTGGTCCCAGAGGGGGAAAGGACAGTGTATCTAACACACCGTGACACCTGGTCCCAGAGGGGGAAAGGACAGTGTATCTAACGCACTGTGACACCCGGTCCCAGAGGGGGAAAGGACAGTGTATCTAACACACTGTGACACCCGGTCCCAGAGGGGGAAAGGACAGTGTATCTAACACACTGTGACACCTGGTCCCAGTGGGGGAAAGGACAGTGTATCTGATGCACTGTGACACCCGGTCCTAGAGGGGGAAAGGACAGTGTATCTAACGCACTGTGACACCCGGTCCCAGAGGGGGAAAGGACAGTGTATCTAACGCACTGTGACACCCGGTCCCAGAGGGGGAAAGGACAGTGTATCTGACGCACTGTGACACACAGTCCCAGAGGGGGAAAGGACAGTGTATCCAACGGACTGTGACACCCGGTCCCAGAGCGTGAAAGGTCAGTGTATCGAACGCACTGTGACTCCCGGTCCCAGAGCGTGAAAGGTCAGTGTATCTAACACACTGCGACACCCGGTCCCAGAGGGTAAAAGGACAGTGTATCTAACGCACTGTGACTCCCGGTCCCAGAGCGTGAAAGGTCAGTGTATCTAACACACTGTGACACCTGGTCCCAGAGGAGGAAAGGACAGTGTATCTAACGCTCTGTGACGCCCGGTCCCAGAAGGGGAAAGGACAGTGTATCTAACACACTGTGACACCCGGTCCCAGAGGGGGAAAGGACAGTGTATCTAACACACTGTGACACCCGGTCCCAGAGGGGGAAAGGACAGTGTATCGAACGCACTGTGACACCCGGTCCCAGAGGGGGAAAGGACAGTGTATCTAACGGACTGTGACACCCGGTCCCAGAGGGGGAAAGGACAGTGTATCTAACGCACTGTGACACCCGGTCCCAGGGGGGAACGGACAGTGTATCTAACGCACTGTGAAACCTGGTCCCAGAGGGGGAAAGGACAGTGTATCTAACACACTGTGACACCCGGTCCCAGAGGGGGAAAGGACAGTGTTTCTAACACACTGTGACACCTGGTCCCAGAGGGGGAAAGGACAGTGTATCTAACGCACTGTGACACCCGGTCCCAGAGGGGGAAAGGACAGTGTATCTAACACACTGTGACACCTGGTCCCAGAGAGGGAAAGGACAGTGTATCTAACGCACTGTGACACACGATCCCAGAGGGGGAAAGGACAGTGTATCTAACACACCGTGACACCTGGTCCCAGAGGGGGAAAGGACAGTGTATCTGATGCACTGTGACACCCGGTCCCAGAGGGGGAAAGGACAGTGTATCTAACACTCTGTGACACCCAGTCCCAGCGAGGGAAAGGACAGTGTATCTAACACACTGTGACACCTGGTCCCAGAGGGGGAAAGGACAGTGTATCTAACGTACTGTGACACACGGTCCCAGAGGGGGAAAGGACAGTGTATCTAACACACTGTGACACCTGGTCCCAGAGGGGGAAAGGACAGTGTATCTAACACACCGTGACACCTGGTCCCAGAGGGGGAAAGGACAGTGTATCTAACGCACTGTGACACCCGGTCCCAGAGGGGGAAAGGACAGTGTATCTAACACACTGTGACACCTGGTCCCAGAGGGGGAAAGGACAGTGTATCTGATGCACTGTGACACCCGGTCCCAGAGGGGGAAAGGACAGTGTATCTAACGCACTGTGACACCCGGTCCCAGAGGGGGAAAGGACAGTGTATCTAACGCACTGTGACACCCGGTCCCAGAGGGGGAAAGGACAGTGTATCTGACGCACTGTGACACACAGTCCCAGAGGGGGAAAGGACAGCGTATCCAACGGACTGTGACACCCGGTCCCAGAGCGTGAAAGGTCAGTGTATCGAACGCACTGTGACTCCCGGTCCCAGAGCGTGAAAGGTCAGTGTATCTAACACACTGTGACACCTGGTCCCAGAGGAGGAAAGGACAGTGTATCTAACGCTCTGTGACGCCCGGTCCCAGAGGGGGAAAGGACAGTGTATCTAACACACTGTGACACCCGGTCCCAGAGGGGGAAAGGACAGTGTATCTAACGCACTGTGACACCCGGTCCCAGAGGGGGAAAGGACAGTGTATCTAACGCACTGTGACACCCGGTCCCAGAGGGGGAAAGGACAGTGTATCTAACACACTGTGACACCCGGTCCCAGAGGGGGAAAGGACAGTGTTTCTAACACACTGTGACACCTGGTCCCAGAGGGGGAAAGGACAGTGTATCTAACGTACTGTGACACCCGGTCCCAGAGGGGGAAAGGACAGTGTATCTAACACACTGTGACACCTGGTCCCAGAGGGGGAAAGGACAGTGTATCTAACGCACTGTGACACACGATCCCAGAGGGGGAAAGGACAGTGTATCTAACACACTGTGACACCCGGTCCCAGACGGGGAAAGGACAGTGTATCTAACACACTGTGACACCTGGTTCCAGAGGGGGAAAGGACAGTGTATCTGACGCACTGTGACACCAGCTCCCAGAGGGGGAAAGGACAGTGTATCCAACGCATTTGATACCCGGTACCAGAGGGGGAAAGGACAGTGTATCTGACGCACTGTGACACACAGTCCCAGAGGGGGAAAGAACAGTGTATCCAACGGACTGTGACACCCGGTCCCAGAGGGGGAAAGGACAGTGTATCTAACGCACTGTGACACCCGGTCCCAGAGGGGGAAAGGACAGTGTATCTAACGCACTGTGACACCCGGTCCCTGAGGGGGAAAGGACAGTGTATCTAACGCACTGTGACACCCGGTCCCAGAGGGGGAAAGGACAGTGTATCTAACACACTGTGACACCCGGTCCCAGAGGGGGAAAGGACAGTGTATCTAATGCACTGTGACACCCGGTCCCAGAGGGGAAAAGGACAGTGTATCTAATGCACTGTGACACCCGGTCCCAGAGCTGAAAGGACAGTGTATCTAACGCACTGTGACACCCGGTCCCAGAGGGGGAAAGGACAGTGTATCTAACACTCTGTGACACCAGTCCCAGAGGGGAAAGGACAGTGTATCTAACACACTGTGACACCTGGTCCCAGAGGGGGAAAGGACAGTGTATCTAACGCACTGTGACACCCGGTCCCAGAGGGGGAAAGGACAGTGTATCTAACACACTGTGACACCTGGTCCCAGAGGGGGAAAGGACAGTGTATCTAACGCACTGTGACACCCGGTCCCAGAGGGGGAAAGGACAGTGTATCTAACACACTGTGACACCCGGTCCCAGAGGGGGAAAGGACAGTGTATCTAACACTCTGTGACACCCAGTCCCAGCGAGGGAAAGGACAGTGTATCTAACACACTGTGACACCTGGTCCCAGAGGGGGAAAGGACAGTGTATCTAACGCACTGTGACACACGGTCCCAGAGGGGGAAAGGACAGTGTATCTAACACACTGTGACACCTGGTCCCAGAGGGGGAAAGGACAGTGCATCTAACGCACTGTGACACCCGGTCCCAGAGGGGGAAAGGACAGTGTATCTAACACACTGTGACACCCGGTCCCAGAGGGGGAAAGGACAGTGTATCTAACACACTGTGACACCTGGTCCCAGAGGGGGAAAGGACAGTGTATCTGATGCACTGTGACACCCGGTCCCAGAGGGGGAAAGGACAGTGTATCTAACGCACTGTGACACCCGGTCCCAGAGGGGGAAAGGACAGTGTATCTAATGCACTGTGACACCCGGTCCCAGAGGGGGAAAGGACAGTGTATCTGACGCACTGTGACACACAGTCCCAGAGGGGGAAAGGACAGTGTATCCAACGGACTGTGACACCCGGTCCCAGAGCGTGAAAGGTCAGTGTATCGAACGCACTGTGACTCCCGGTCCCAGAGCGTGAAAGGTCAGTGTATCTAACACACTGCGACACCCGGTCCCAGAGGGTGAAAGGACAGTGTATCTAACGCACTGTGACTCCCGGTCCCAGAGCGTGAAAGGTCAGTGTATCTAACACACTGTGACACCTGGTCCCAGAGGAGGAAAGGACAGTGTATCTAACGCTCTGTGACGCCCGGTCCCAGAAGGGGAAAGGACAGTGTATCTAACACACTGTGACACCCGGTCCCAGAGGGGGAAAGGACAGTGTATCGAACGCACTGTGACACCCGGTCCCAGAGGGGGAAAGGACAGTGTATCTAACACACTGTGACACCCGGTCCCAGAGGGGGAAAGGACAGTGTATCTAACGCACTGTGACACCCGGTCCCAGAGGGGGAAAGGACAGTGTATCTAACGCACTGTGACACCCGGTCCCAGAGGGGGAAAGGACAGTGTATCTAACGCACTGTGACACCCGGTCCCAGAGGGGGAAAGGACAGTGTATCTAACGCACTTTGACACCCGGTCCCAGAGGGGGAAAGGACAGTGTATCTAACACACTGTGACACCCGGTCCCAGAGGGGGAAAGGACAGAGTTTCTAACACACTGTGACACCTGGTCCCAGAGGGGGAAAGGACAGTGTATCTAACGCACTGTGACACCCGGTCCCAGAGGGGGAAAGGACAGTGTATCTAACGCACTGTGACACCCGGTCTCAGAGGGGGAAAGGACAGTGTATCTAACGCACTGTGACACACGATCCCAGAGGGGGAAAGGACAGTGTATCTAACACACTGTGACACCCGGTCCCAGAGGGGGAAAGGACAGTGTATCGAACGCACTGTGACTCCCGGTCCCAGAGCGTGAAAGGTCAGTGTATCTAACACACTGCGACACCCGGTCCCAGAGGGTGAAAGGACAGTGTATCTAACGCACTGTGACTCCCGGTCCCAGAGCGTGAAAGGTCAGTGTATCTAACACACTGTGACACCTGGTCCCAGAGGAGGAAAGGACAGTGTATCTAACGCTCTGTGACGCCCGGTCCCAGAAGGGGAAAGGACAGTGTATCTAACGCACTGTGACACCCGGTCTCAGAGGGGGAAAGGACAGTGTATCTAACACACTGTGACACCCGGTCCCAGAGGGGGAAAGGACAGTGTATCGAACGCACTGTGACACCCGGTCCCAGAGGGGGAAAGGACAGTGTATCTGCCGTACGCTGACACCCGGTCCCAGAGCGGGAAAGGACAGTGTATCTAACACACTGTGACACCCGGTCCCAGAGGGGGAAAGGACAGTGTATCGAACGCACTGTGACACCCGGTCCCAGAGGGGGAAAGGACAGTGTATCTAACACACTGTGACACCCGGTCCCAGAGGGGGAAAGGACAGTGTATCTAACGCACTGTGACACCCGGTCCCAGAGGGGGAAAGGACAGTGTATCTAACGCACTGTGACACCCGGTCCCAGAGGGGGAAAGGACAGTGTATCTAACGCACTGTGACACCCGGTCCCAGAGGGGGAAAGGACAGTGTATCTAACGCACTGTGACACCCGGTCCCAGAGGGGGAAAGGACAGTGTATCTAACACACTGTGACACCCGGTCCCAGAGGGGGAAAGGACAGAGTTTCTAACACACTGTGACACCTGGTCCCAGAGGGGGAAAGGACAGTGCATCTAACGCACTGTGACACCCGGTCCCAGAGGGGGAAAGGACAGTGTATCTAACGCACTGTGACACCCGGTCCCAGAGGGGGAAAGGACAGTGTATCTAACGCACTGTGACACCCGGTCCCAGAGGGGGAAAGGACAGTGTATCTAACACACTGTGACACCTGGTCCCAGAGGGGGAAAGGACAGTGTATCTAACGCACTGTGACACACGATCCCAGAGGGGGAAAGGACAGTGTATCTAACACACTGTGACACCCGGTCCCAGAGGGGGAAAGGACAGTGTATCTAACACACTGTGACACCTGGTCCCAGAGGGGGAAAGGACAGTGTATCTGATGCACTGTGACACCCGGTCCCAGTGGGGGAAAGGACAGTGTATCTGACGCACTCTGACACCCGCTCCCAGAGGGGGAAAGGACAGTGTATCCAACGCATTTGATACCCGGTCCCAGAGGGGGAAAGGACAGTGTATCTGACGCACTGTGACACCCGGTCCAGAGGGGGAAAGGACAGTGTATCTAACGCACTGTGACACCCGGTCCAGAGGGGGAAAGGACAGTGTATCTAACGCATTTGATACCCGGTCCCAGAGGGGGAAAGGACACTGTATCTGACGCACTGTGACACACAGTCCCAGAGGGGGAAAGGACAGTGTATCTAACACACTGTGACACCTGGTCCCAGAGGGGGAAAGGACAGTGTATCTGATGCACTGTGACACCCGGTCCCAGTGGGGGAAAGGACAGTGTATCTGACGCACTGTGACACCCGCTCCCAGAGGGGGAAAGGACAGTGTATCCAACGCATTTGATACCCGGTCCCAGAGGGGGAAAGGACAGCGTATCTAACGCACTGTGACACCCGGTCCCTGAGGGGGAAAGGACAGTGTATCTAACGCACTGTGACACACAGTCCCAGAGGGGGAAAGGACAGTGTATCTAATGGACTGTGACACCCGGTCCCAGAGGGGGAAAGGACAGTGTATCTAATGCACTGTGACACCCGGTCCCAGAGCGTGAAATGTCAGTGTATCTAACGCACTGTGACTCCCGGTCCCAGAGCGTGAAAGGTCAGTGTATCTAACACACTGCGACACCCGGTCCCAGAGGGTGAAAAGACAGTGTATCTAACGCACTGTGACTCCCGGTCCCAGAGCGTGAAAGGTCAGTGTATCTAACGCACTGTGACACCTGGTCCCAGAGGGGGAAAGGACAGTGTATCTAACGCACTGTGACTCCCGGTCCCAGAAGGGGAAAGGACAGTGTATCTAACACACTGTGACACCCGGTCCCAGAAGGGGAAAGGACAGTGTATCGAACGCACTGTGACACCCGGTCCCAGAGGGGGAAAGGACAGTGTATCTAACACACTGTGACACCCGGTCCCAGAGGGGGAAAGGACAGTGTATCTAACGCACTGTGACACCCGGTCCCAGAGGGGGAAAGGACAGTGTATCTAACGCACTGTGACACCCGGTCCCAGAGGGGGAAAGGACAGTGTATCTAACGCACTGTGACACCCGGTCCCAGAGGGGGAAAGGACAGTGTATCTAACACACTGTGACACCCGGTCCCAGAGGTGGAAAGGACAGTGTTTCTAACACACTGTGACACCTGGTCCCAGAGGGTGAAAGGACAGTGTATCTAACACACTGTGACACCTGGTCCCAGTGGGGGAAAGGACAGTGTATCTGACGCACTGTGACACCCGGTCCCAGAGGGGGAAAGGACAGTGTATCCAACGCACTGTGATACCCGGTCCCAGAGGGGGAAAGGACAGTGTATCTGACGCACTGTGACACACAGTCCCAGAGGGGGAAAGGACAGTGTATCCAACGGACTGTGACACACAGTCCCAGAGGGGGAAAGGACAGTGTATCTAATGGACTGTGACACCCGGTCCCAGAGGGGGAAAGGACAGTGTATCTAATGCACTGTGACACCCGGTCCCAGAGCGTGAAATGTCAGTGTATCTAACGCACTGTGACTCCCGGTCCCAGAGCGTGAAAGGTCAGTGTATCTAACACACTGCGACACCCGGTCCCAGAGGGTGAAAAGACAGTGTATCTAACACACTGTGACACCCGGTCCCAGAGAGGGAAAGGACAGTGTATCTAACGCACTGTGACTCCCGGTCCCAGAGGGGGAAAGGACAGTGTATCTAACGCACTGTGACTCCCGGTCCCAGAGCGTGAAAGGTCAGTGTATCTAACGCACTGTGACACCTGGTCCCAGAGGGGGAAAGGACAGTGTATCTAACGCACTGTGACACCCGGTCCCAGAGGGGGAAAGGACAGTGTATCTAACGCACTGTGACTCCCGGTCCCAGAAGGGGAAAGGACAGTGTATCTAACACACTGTGACACCCGGTCCCAGAAGGGGAAAGGACAGTGTATCTAACACACTGTGACACCCGGTCCCAGAGGGGGAAAGGACAGTGTATCTAACGCACTGTGACACCCGGTCCCAGAAGGGGAAAGGACAGTGTATCTAACGCACTGTGACTCCCGGTACCAGAGCGTGAATGGTCAGTTTAGAAGGATGAGGGCAACAGGTGCATGGGAACATTATCATCTCCAAATTTCCCTCCAAATCACACACACCATCCCAGCATGGACAGATATCGGCTGTTCCTTAATCGTCGCTGGTTCCAAATCCTGGAACTCTTTCCCAAAGCACCGGGACATGGGGATAGTGCGGGAAAGTGGAGATGAGGTAGAAGATCAGCCATGATCTTATTGAATGGCGGAGCAGGCTCGAGTGGCCAAATGGCCGACTCCGGATCCTATTTCTTATGTTCTTATGAGAGTGTACCTTAGGAGCAGAAGGCCATTCAACTCCTCCAGCCTGTTCCACCATTCAATTGGATCGTGACTGGTCTGTATCTTAACTCTATCTACCCGCCTTGGTTCCGTATCCCTTAATACACCACAAAAATCTATGAATCTCAGTTTTGAAATATTGCAAACAACCCCCAGCCTCAACAGCTTTTTGGGGAACAGAGTTCCAGATTGTGTGAAGAAGTGCTTCCTGACGTCACCCCTGAACGGCCTGGCTCTAATATTAAGGTTGTGCCCCCTTGTTCTGGTCTCTGTCACACAAGGTATAAGTTTCTGTCTACCCTGTCAAATGTTTTAATCATCTTAAACAGCTCGATTAGATCGCCGCTTAATCTTCTATTCTCAAGGGAATACAAGCCCAGTCTCTGCAACCGACATAAAAACATAAGAAATAAGAGCAGGAGTCGGCCATGCGGCCCCTCGAGCCTGCTCCGCCATTCAATAAGATCATGGCTGATCTTCGACCTCATCTCCACTTTCCCGCCCGATCCCCATATCCCTTGATTCCCCTAGAGTCCAAAAATCTATCTATCTCAGCCTTGAATATACTCAAAGACTCAGGACTGGATTTTGATACTGGGGCGGGCTGGGGGTCGTGTTATCCACCCGACTGCAATTGGATGTGGGAGATTGATGCAATTTTCACCTAATTGGGCAATTGAGTTCCAGCATGTGGGAACCCATGAACCAATTAGTGGTTTTAGTCTGAAAGTCGCCTCTGATGATGTCATCATTGCTGCTGCATTGAAGGTCTTCAGAGACTGCCTGGCCTTTGCTGTGAGTGGACCTGGATGCAAAATGAGCAGCAGCTCAGAGAGAGAGAGAGAGAGAGAATTTTTTTGCATCCAGGTCCTCTCACAGCAAAGGCCAGGCAGTCTCTGAACACATTCAATGCAGCAGCATCAGAGGCGACTTTCAGACCTAATACTACTACTACCTTCATCACATCTCCGTTGTAATAGTGGACCTGCAGCTGATAGTCAGCTATCCACTTGTGCTCCCGCCAGGTTTCACTGGCGTGTTTCAGATCAGGCATGCTTCACGTCGGAAAAGGGTTAAACTAGCAAAAACGTTTCAAAATGGCATTACAAGAGCCAATTTAGGGCTTGTTAAGGGCTTTAATGACATCTCCCGCCTCTTGGAGGCGGGACGGAGTCGGGAACCCCGCGACCGATTTTATCAAAATTGCGTGGAGGCAGAATAGAGGCGGGATCAGGTCCGCCCGCCACTTTTCGCAATTTTAACCCCCCACACGCCTCCAAACCCGACTCCACGGGTCAATGAAAATCCAGCCCTCAGCATTCACAGCCCTCTGGGGCAGAGAATTCCAAAGATTCACAACCCTCTGAGTGAAGAAATTCCTCCTCAACTCAGTCCTAAATGGCCGACCCCTTATCCTGAGTCTATGCCCCCTAGTTCTAGACACTCCAGCCAGGGGAAACAACCTCTCAGCATCTACCCTGTCAATCCCCTTCAGAATCTTGTATGTTTCAATGAGATCACCTCTCATTCTTCTAAACTCCAGAGAGTATCGGCCCATTCTACACAATCTCTCATCATAGGACAGCCCTCTCATCCCAGGAATCAATCCAGTGAACCTTCGTTGCACCGCCTCCAAGGCAAGTATATCTTTCCTCAGGTAAGGAGACCAGAACTGTGCACAGTACTCCAGGTGTGGTCTCACCAAGGCCCTGTACAATTGTAGCAAGACTTCCTTACTCTTATACTCCAACCCCCTTGCAATAAAGGCCAACATGCCATTAGCCTTGCTTATTGCTTGCTGTCCTGTCCTCATAATTTAACCCTTTTAGCCCCGGTGTCATTCTGGTAAATCTGCGCTGCGCCCCCTCCAAGGTCAATATGTCCTTCCTGAGGGGCGGTGCCCAGAATAGGATGGGCAATAAATGGTGTCCTTGCCAGCAATGCCCACACCCCGAGAATGATAATAATTACTGTAGCCAAATGATAATAATTACTGTAGCCAAATTTGCTGATGATACAAAGATTGGTGGGAAAGCAAGTTGTGAGGAGGACACAAAGAGTCTGCAAAGGGATATCGATAGACTAAGTGAGTGGGCAAAAATTTGGCAGTTGGAGTTTAATCTGGGAAAATGTGAGGTAGGAATAACAAAAAAGCCAATTATTATTTAAATGGAGAGAGATTACATAATGCTGCGGTACAGAGGGATCTGGGGGTCCTTGTACATGAAACACAAAAAGTTAGCATGCAGGTACAGCAAGTAATGAGGAAGGCAAATGGACTGTTGGCCTTTATTGCAAGGGGGATGGAGTATAAAAATAGGGAAGTCTTGCTACAACTGTACAGGGCGTTGGTGAGACCACACCTGGAGAACTGCGTACAGTTTTGGTCTCCTTATTTAAGGAGGGACATACTTGCATTGGAGGCAGTTCAGAGATGATTCACTAGGTTGTTTCCTGAGATGAAGGGGTTGTCTTATGAAGAACGGTTGAGCAGTTTGGGCCTATACTCATTGGAGTTTAGAAGAATGAGAGGGGATCTTATTAAAACATGTAAGATGCTGAGGGGGCTCGACAGGGTAGATGCAGGGAGGATGTTACCCCTCATGGGGGAATCTAGAACTAGGGGGCATAGTTTCAGAATAAGGGGTCGCCCATTTAAGAAGGAGATGAGGAGGAATTTCTTCTCTCAGAGGGTCGTAATCAGATTTTTGAGCTACAGATGAGTCAAGGGTTATGGGGAGCGGGCAAGAAAGTGGAGTTGAGGCCAAGATCAGATCAGCCATGATCTTATTGAATGGCGGAGCAGGCTCGAGGGGCCGAATGGCCGACTCCTGCTCCTATTTCTTATGGTCTTATGTTCTTAAAAACTCCTCTCCACTGGTACCTCTTCATTTCTGCCAGCTCCTTCTCCAGCCTTCCGCGCTTCTCCTCTTCTTCCCGTAGCCTTGCCCTCAGCTCCTCCATGTCCGCCTCAGTCTCCAACCTCAGTCGATCGGCCACCGTCACTGCCAGGTGCATGTCCTTCTGGAACTGCAGCCAGTCCGCTGCCTCGGCCTAAGGGGAGAACAGAAGCCTGAGTTCCTAGGCCGAGATTGCAGCACGGTTGGCAAGCCGACAACCGACTCCTCCCAGCGAGAGTGAGAGGGAACTGGCGGAGACGCCGGGCAAGTATTTCATTCCCACACTACCTCTCTCTCCCCGCCCCCTCTTTCTGAGCCAGAAGGTCGTGGGTTCGAGCCACTTGACATTCGAGCCTCATTAATCCAGGCCCGACATTCCCCGGTTGCATGCCGGAGGGTCAGTACTGAGGGAGCGCTGCACTGTCGGAGGCACAGTACTGAGGGAGCGCTGCACTGTCGCAGGCGCAGTACTGAGGAAGCGCTGCACTGTCGGAGGGGCAGTACTGAGGGAGCGCTGCACTGTCGGAGGGGTAGTACTGAGGAAGCGCTGCACTGTCGAAGGGGCAGTACTGAGGGAGCGCTGCACTGTCAGAGGGGCAGTACTGAGGGAGGGCCGCACTGTCGGAGGGGCAGTACTGAGGGAGCGCTGCACTGTCAGAGGGGCAGTACTGAGGGAGCGCTACACTGTCGGAGGGGCAGTACTGAGGGAGTGCCGCACTGTCAGAGGGGCAGTACTGAGGGAGCGCTACACTGTCGGAGGGTCAGTACTAAGGGAGCGCTGCACTGTCGGAGGGCCAGTACTGAGGGAGCGCTGCACTGTTAGAGGGGCAGTGCTGAGGGAGCGCTGCACTGTCAGAGGGGCAGTACTGAGGGAGCGCCGCACTGTCGGAGGGGCAGTACTGAGGGAGCGTTGCACTGTCGGAGGGGCAGTACTGAGGGAGAGCTACACTGTCGGAGGGGCAGTACTGAGGGAGCGCTGCACTGTCGGAGGGTCAGTACTGAGGGAGCGCTGCACTGTCGGCGGATCAGTGCTAAGGGAGCTCTGCACTGTCGGAGGGTCAGTACTAAGGGAGCGCTGCACTGTCGGAGGGCCAGTACTGAGGGAGCGCTGCACTGTCAGAGGGGCAGTACTAAGGGAGCTCTGCACTGTCGGAGGGGCAGTACTGAGGGAGGGCTGCACTGTCAGAGGGGCAGTACTAAGGGAGCTCTGCACTGTCGGAGGGGCAGTACTGAGGGAGCACTGCACTGTCGGAGGGGCAGTACTGAGGGAGCGTTGCACTGTCGAAGGGGCAGTACTGAGGGAGAGCTGCACTGTCGGAGGGGCAGTAGTGAGAGAGAGCTACACTGTTGGAGGGGCAGTATTAAGGGAGCTCTACACTGTTGGAGGGGCAGTACTGAGGGAGCGCTGCACTGTCGGAGGGTCATTACTGAGGGAGCGCTGCACTGTCGGAGGGTCATTACTGAGGGAGCGCTGCACTGTCGGCGGATCAGTGCTAAGGGAGCTCTGCACTGTCGGAGGGGCAGTACTGAGGGTGCGCTGCACTGTCGGAGGGGCAGTACTGAGGGAGCGCTGCACTGTCGGAGGGTCAGTACTGAGGGAGCGTTGCACTGTCGGAAGGGCAGTACTGAGGGAGCGCCGCACTGTCGGAGGGGCAGTACTGAGGGAGCGCCACACTGTCGGAGGGGCAGTACTGAGGAAGCGCTGCACTGTCGGAGGGGCAGTACTGAGGGAGGGCTGCACTGTCGGAGGGTCAGTACTGAGCGAGCGCCGCACTTTTAGAGGGTCAGTACTGAGGGAGTGCCGCACTGTCAGAGGGACAGTACTGAGGGAGGGCTGCACTGTCGGAGGGGCAGTACTGAGGGAGCGCCGCACTGTCGGAGGGGCAGTACTGAGGGAGCGCCGCACTGTCGGAGGGGCAGTACTGAGGGAGGGCTGCACTGTCGGAGGGTCAGTACTGAGCGAGCACCGCAATGTTAGAGGGTCAGTACTGAGGGAGTGCCGCACTGTCAGAGGGACAGTACTGAGGGAGTGCCGCACTGTCGGAGGGTCAGTACTGAGGGAGTGCCGCACTGTCAGAGGGACAGTACTGAGGGAGTGCCGCACTGTCGGAGGGTCAGTACTGAGGGAGCGCCGCACTGTCGGAGGGGCAGTACTGAGGGAGCGCCGCACTGTCGGAGGGGCAGTACTGAGGGAGCGCCGCACTATCGGAGGGGCAGTACTGAGGGAGCGCCGCACTGTCAGAGGGGCAGTACTGAGGGAGCGCCGCACTGTCGGAGGGGCAGTACTGAGGGAGGGCTGCACTGTCGGAGGGTCAGTACTGAGCGAGCGCCGCACTGTTAGAGTGTCAGTACTGAGGGAGTGCCGCACTGTCGGAGGGTCAGTACTGAGGGAGCGCCGCACTGTCAGAGGGGCAGTACTGAGGGAGTGCCGCACTGTCAGAGGGGCAGTACTGAGGGAGCGCCGCACTGTCAGAGGGGCAGTACTGAGGGAGCGCCGCACTGTCAGAGGGGCAGTACTGAGGGAGAGCTACACTGTCGGAAGTGCCGTATTTCGGAAGACACGTGAAACCGAGGGCCCCTTTTGCCCGCTCAGGTGGGACATGAAATCCCACAACACTGTTGGAAGAAGAGCGTGTAAGTTCTCCCCGGTGCAGGGCAATATCAGGAAGGTAGTGCAGGAGTCTCCTGTGGTCATCTCCCTCCAAAACAGGTATGCCGCTTTGGATACTGTTGGGGGAGATGGCCTACCAGGGGAAGGCACTAGCAGCCAGGTTCATGGCTGGCTCTGCTGCGCAGCAGGGCGGGAAAAAGAGTGGTAGGGCTATAGTGATAGGGGACTCAATTGTAAGGGGAATAGACAGGAGTTTCTGTGGCCGCAACCGAGATTCCAGGATGGTATGTTGCCTCCCTGGTGCAAGGGTCAAGGATGTCTCGGAGCGGCTGCAGAACATTCTGAAGAGGGAGGGTGAACAGCCAGCTGTCGTGGTGCATGTAGGTACCAACGATATAGGTAAAAAGCGGGAAGAGGTCCTACAAGCAGAATTTAGGGAGCTAGGAGCTAAATTAAAAAGTAGGACCTCTAAGGTAGTAATCTCTGGATTGCTACCAGGGCCACGAGCTAATCAGAATAGAGAGAACAGGATAGTGAGATTGAATACGTGGCTTGAGCAGTGGTGCAGGAGGGAGGGATTCAAATTCCTGAGGCATTGGAACCAGTTCTGGGGGAAGTGGGACCTGTACAAAAGGGACGGTCTGCACTTGGGCAGGACTGGAACCGATGTCCTCGGGGTAATATTTGCTAAAGCAGTTCGGGAGGATTTAAACTAATATGGCAGGGGAAGGGGAACCTATGTAGCGAAACAGGGGGAAGTAATATGCAGTCAGAAACAAATGTTAGAAGGGTGAGAAACAATAGGGGAAGGCCGAGTAAACAAAGGCAAGAAACACAAAGGGCCATACTAAATCATAAGTCTAAAAGGACAAAGGGTGTTAATAAAACAAGCCTAAAGGCTCTGTGTCTTAATGCAAGGAGTATCCGTAATAAGGTGGATGAATTGACTGTGCAAATAGATGTTAACGGATACGATGTGATTGGGATTACAGAGACGTGGCTCCAGAACAATCAAGGCTGGGAACTGAACATCCAGGGGTATTCAACATTCAGAAAGGATAGAATAAAAGGAAAAGGGGGTGGGGTAGCATTGCTGGTTAAAGAGGAGATTAATGCAATAGCTAGGAAGGACATCAGCTTGGAGGATGTGGAATCAATATGGGTTGAGCTGCAGAACACCAAAGGGCAGAAAACGTTAGTGGGAGTTGTGTACAGACCTCCAAACAGCAGTGGTGAGGTGAGGGAGGGTATGAAACAGGAAATCAGAGGTGCGTGCAAAAAAGGCACGGCAGTTATCATGGGTGACTTTAATATGCATATAGATTGGGCTACTCAAACTGGAAGCAATACGGTGGAGGAGGATTTCCTGGAGTGTTTAAGGGATGGTTTCCTAAACCAATATGTTGAGGAACCAACTCGAGGGGAGGCCATCCTGGACTGGGTGTTGTGTAATGAGGAAGGACTAATCAGCAATCTTGTGGTACGAGGCCCCCTGGGGAAGAGTGACCATAGTATGGTGGAGTTCTACATTAGGATGGAGAAGGAAACAGTTAAGTCAGAGACCATGGTCCAGAACTTAAATAAGGGCAACTTTGATGGTATGAGGCGTGAATTGGCGAGGTTAAATTGGCAAGCGATATTTAAGGGGCTATCAGTGGAAGGGCAATGGCAGACATTTAGAGATCGCATGGATGAACTACAACAATTGTACATCCCGGTCTGGCGTAAAAATAAAAAAGGGAAGGTGGCTCAACCATGGCTAACAAGGGAAATCAGGGATAGTATTAAAACCAAGGAAGTTGCATACAAATTGGCCAGAAGTAGCAGCAAACCCGGGGACTGGGAGAACTTCAAAACTCAGCAAAGGAGGACGAAGGGTTTGATTAGGGCAGGGAAAATAAAATATGAAAGGAAGCTTGCAGAGAACATTAAAATGGACTGCAAAAGCTTCTATAAATATGTAAAAAGAAAGAGGTTAGTAAAAACAAACGTAGGTCCCCTGCAGTCGGAAACAGGGCAAGTCGTAATGGGGAACAAGGAAATGGCAGATCAATTGAACAAGTACTTTGGTTCGGTGTTTACTGTGGAGGACACACACAACCTGCCGGAAATAAAAGGGGTCAGAGGATCTGGTAAGAGGGAGGAGCTGAGGGAAATCCTTATTAGTCGGGAAAAGGTATTGGGGAAATTGATGGGACGGAAGGCTGAAAAATCCCCGGGGCCTGATGGTCTGCATCCCAGAGTACTTAAGGAGGTGGCCTTGGAAATAGTGGATGCATTGACGATCATTTTCCAACATTCCTTAGACTCTGGATCAGTTCCGATGGAGTGGAGGGTGGCCAATGTAACCCCTCTTTTTAAAAAAGGAGGGAGGGAGAAAGCAGGGAATTATAGACCGGTCAGCCTGACATCGGTCGTGGGTAAAATGATGGAAGCAATTATTAAAGATGTCATAACAGACCATTTGGAAAGTGGCGACATGATAGGTCCAAGTCAGCATGGATTTGTGAAAGGGAAATCATGCTTGACAAATCTTCTGGAATTTTTTGAGGATGTTTCCAATAGGGTGGACAGGGGGGAACCAGTAGATGTGGTGTATTTGGACTTTCAGAAGGCCTTCGACAAGGTCCCACACAAGAGATTGGTGAGCAAAGTTAAAGCACATGGGATTGGGGGTAATGTGTTGACGTGGATTGAGAACTGGTTGGCACACAGGAAACAAAGAGTAGGAGTAAATGGGTACTTTTCAGAATGGCAGGCAGTGACCAGCGGGGTACCGCAGGGTTCGGTGCTGGGACCCCAGCTGTTTACATTATATATTAATGATTTGGACGAAGGGATTAAATGTAATATCTCCAAATTTGCGGATGACACTAAATTGGGAGGCAGTGTGAACAATGAGGAGGATGCTAGGAGGCTACAGAGTGACTTGGACAGGTTGGGTGAATGGGCAAATGTATGGCAGATGAAGTACAATGTGGATAAATGTGAGGTTATCCACTTTGGTGGTAAAAATAGAGAGGCGGACTATTACCTGAATGGTGGCAGATTAGGGAAAGGGGAGGTGCAACGAGACCTGGGCGTCATGGTACATCAGTTACTGAAGGTGGGAATGCAAGTGCAGCAGGCAGTCAAGAAAGCAAACGGAATGATGGCCTTCATAGCAAGGGGATTTGAGTACAGGAGTAGGGAGGTGATGCTGCAGTTGTACAGGGCCTTGGTGAGGCCACACCTGGAGTATTGTGCGCAGTTTTGGTCTCCTAACTTAAGGAAAGACATTCTTGCTATTGAGGGAGTGCAGCGAAGGTTCACTAGATTGATTCCTGGGATGGCCGGACTGACATATCAAGAAAGATTGGGTCAACTGAACTTGTATCCTCTGGAGTTCAGAAGAATGAAGGGGGATCTTATAGAGACATTTAAAATCCTGACTGGTTTAGACAAATTAGATGCGGGCAGAATGTTCCCAATGTTAGGGAAAACTAGAACCAGGGGTCACAGTCTAAGGATTAAGGGGAAGCCATTTAAGACTGAGATGAGGAGGAACTTCTTCACCCAGAGAGTGGTGAATCTGTGGAATTCTCTTCCACAGAAGGTTGTTGAGGCCAGTTCGCTAAATATATTCAAAAGGGAGTTAGATATAACACTCACAACTAGGGGGATCAAGGGGTATGGCGAGAAAGCAGGAATGGGGTACTGAGGTAGCATGTTCAGCCATGAACGCATTGAATGGCGGTGCAGGCTCGAAGGACCGAATGGTCTACTCCTGTACCTATTTTCTATGTTTCTATGTTTCTATGTGTCCTGGGACCAATATTTATCCCTCAACCAACAACACTAGAAAACAGATTAACTGGTCATTATCACATTGCTGTTTGTGGGAGCTTGCTGTGCGCAAATTAACTACCGCGTTTCCTACATTGCAACAGTGACTACACTTCAAAAAGTACTTCATTGACTGTAACGCACTTCGGGACGTCCTGATGCCATGAAAGGATACTGACTATATCTCGACTGATGTTAATAAGAACATAAAAAAATAAGAATTAGGAGCAGGAGTCGGCCATACTGTCCCTCGAGCCTGCTCCGCCATTCAATAAGATCATGGCTGGTCATCGACCTCAACTCCACTTTCCCGCTCGATCTCCATATTCCCTGATTCCCCTAGTGTCCAAAAATCTATCGATCTCAGCCTTGAATATACTCAAAGACTCAGCATTCACAGCCCTCTGGGGCAGAGAATTCCAAAGATTCACAACCCTCTGAGTGAAGAAATTCCTCCTCATCTCAGTCTTAAATGACCGACCCCTTATCCTGAGACTATGCCCCCTAGTTCTAGACACTCCAGCCAGGGAAAACAACCTCTCAGCATCTACCCTGTCAATCCCCTTCAGAATCTTGTATGTTTCATTGAGATCACCTCTCATTCTTCTAAACTCCAGAGAGTATCGGCCCATTCTACACAATCTCTCATCATAGGACAGCCCTCTCATCCCAGGAATCAATCTAGTGAACCTTCGTTGCACCGCCTCCAAGGCAAGTATGTCCTTCCTTATATAAGGAGACCAGAACTGTGCACAGTACTCCAGGTGTGGTCTCACCAAGGCCCTGTACAATTGTAGTAAGACTTCCTTACTCTTATACTCCAACCCCCTTGCAATAAAGGCCAACATGCCATTTGCCTTCCTAATTGCTTGCTGTACCTGCATGCTAGCTTTCCGTGTTTCTTGCACGAGGACATCCAAATCTCTCTGAACACCAACATTTGAAAGTTTCTCACCATTTAAAAAATATTCTGTTTTTCTATTCTTCCCACCAAAGTGAATAACCTCACATTTCCCTACATTATATTCCAGCTCCCTCACACTGTCACTCAGTAACCCCTCTCCCCCAGCAACCTGTGTTACTGACTGTATCTCTACTGATGTTAATCCAGCTCCCTCACACTGTCACTCAGTAACCCCTCTCCCCCAGCAACCTGTGTTACTGACTGTATCTCTACTGATGTTAATCCAGCTCCCTCACACTGTCACTCAGTAACCCTTCTCCCCCAGCACCCTGTGTCACTGACGATATCTCCACTGATGTTAATCCAGCTCCCTCACAATGTCACTCAGTAACTCCTCTCCCCCAGCGCCCTGTGTCACTGACTGTATCTCTACTGATGTTGATTGATGCTTGACCCAGTATCAATATTTAATCAGACTGAGTTGTGATTCAATCGGAGGGACTAGGATATTTTGGAGGTCTTTGTTTAACCGAGGCTGTGCCTTCTGGTTTCGAAAGATCATCTTCACAAGCGAGTGGAACGCAGTCAGAGTTGAGTCATTCACCCAGACCGACAATTTCCCAACTCCAGAGATCTTCACAGATACATCGACATCTCTGGGTCCCAGAGCTCTTTCTGTTCCCCTCTCTGGGCCTTTCCTCCTCTGTGTGTGTGTGCGGGGTGGCTCAGTCCCACACCAGGTGAGATCAGCTCACTCAGAACTAGGCCGGGGATGGAGCCTGGGCCTTTCCTGATTGTGTGCGTGTGTGTGTGTGTGTGTGTGGGGCACAGTTCCACATTGTCAATCATCGCAGATACAAGATGTCTGAATGGGTGGTGATGCATTCCAGGATTGAGCAAGGGCGAACTGATGGCTAGGTCAATAGGATGTCACCATTTATACTGACGTGACCAGCTCAAGGAGTTAGTGGTTATCCGGATTGAGAAAGAGGCCTGAATGTTAAATATTTACAAAATGTACTCTTTTAAATATAAACTCGGATCAAAGGTCCCACGGAGTGGGAGTGGGGAAGGGGAGGTCAAAAGGGACCCTGGAAACTGATGGTTATCCGAGAGCGGCCGTATGTTATCACCGAGCATCCCCATAGCAACCGGGCCTTGGGGAGTGGGGCCGATCAGGCCTTCCTCTCGCAGTGGAGCCTCGGAGGCAGTCAACTCGGAGGTTCAAGCATGAGGACCAGGAGCTTCTCATCATTGTCCAGTGATGGCCCCTCCACTCCGGTCCCATTTGCTAGGGGTGGTGGGTGGGTGCGGAGATACGGTGAGGGCAGAATCAGGTCTGCCTGTAATTGTCACACTCCCACTTCACCCCAAGGTCGAACGTCCACTATCTAGGCTCATGGGGAATGGCCTTTGGGGAGGGACTGTATCCCCAGGGAACGTCAGTACATTCGGTGGGGTGTGGTGGGGTGGAGGGGGGGGGTGGGGGGAGAGAGAGAGAGAGAGGGTCCGTACCCCTCATGGCGGGTCCTGTCCCACTCCAGACAACAAGACCATGTCCCAATTCCTACCTTCATCTGCTCCTTCAGTCTCTTCACTTCATTCCTCAATTCTTCCTCGTCCGACCTCAAATGTACAACCAAATCTGGAGGGGAAGAGAAAACCAGTCGATAACCCTGTTAACCCAGCACCTGTCCCAAGGTCCTTGAAAAAGATCTGAATAAGAGAGAATCTGTTCTGGCTCTGGGAGCTATTACACTGTAACATTCAGCCTCGGATCTGCGGATAAGCGTTCTCCAAGGCGGCCTTCGAGACACACGACAACGCAAAATCATCGAGCAGAAACTGATAGCCAAGTTCCGCACCCATGAGGACGGCCTCAACCGGGATCTTGGGTTCATGTCACGCTACATGACGTAGAGTCATCCAGATTCGAGTTGTCGTTGGCTTGTTCACAGATGTGATTTCCAGTTTTTAAAAAAAGTAAAAAGCTTAACTGCAGACTGCAGCATTTGACACGTTGGACCCCCTGTGACCCCACCTCATTGTCTCAGTTGTATTTTGCTGTGTCTTTGATGTAATGCCTTCCTGACTGACCTGATTGTATCTCTGCCGAGGTGTGATGGAGGGCAGTCAGAAAGTCGTCTGACATTGTACGCTACACATTGTTCTCTGTCTATATATGCTTTGCTGATTCGTATTCACTCACTTTACCTGACGAAGGGGCAGCAGCTCCGAAAGCTCGTGATTTCAAATAAAACTGTTGGGGGGAAAAATTAGGTCGCGCCCCGTTTGGGGCGCAAATATCGTCTGGACGCAAAAATTAGCGCCTGCCGCTAATTATCGCCACTGACTGGAAACTTCACTTTTACCGCCCCGGGAGGTGAGTGGAGCGCTAAATCAGGCGCTGCACACCTGTCTTAAGGTGCAAAGGCCGAGCAGTGAGGCGCTAACTCAGCGCGCGAGCGCAGCGCAGGTGCTGCCAGTTAGCGAGGGAACACAGACACACTGGCGCCGGCCAGTTCTTAAAGGGGGGGGGGCCAACTTGCTCCCCAGCCACACCCTGCTCATTGCAGCCTTGAATCTCGGCCTGGAGAGACCTGTGAATCCATTTTGCTGCCAAGGATGGAGAGGGTGAGAGAACGAGCTCAGCGCTTCACCGAGCGGGCCTTGGATGCTCTGGTTGGTGCGGTGGAGCGCAGAAGATCTATACTCTTCCCTGAGAGTGGCAGGAGGCCTTTGCCACGCGAGTACAGAAGAGTGTGGAGGGAGGTGGCTCAGAGCGTCTCCTCCAGGAGCATGGTGCCCAGGACCCATGTTCAATGCCGCAAAAAGTTCAACGACCTCACTCGGGTCGTCAGGGTGAGTGGTTTTTTCTCAATACCTCTCCATCCCTCCATCTCAACCTCACTCTATGGCCAGAGGGTCTTAAAACCCCAATGCACAACACTCATCCAACACCTATGGCCCTTTCATGAAACACACACACACATTCCACACTTTGCATACAGTAAGGGCTATTCACCTATGGGAGGCACATCAGGCAAGACCATGGCTGTATACAGTAAGGGCTATTCACCTATGGGAGGCACATCAGGCAAGACCATGGCTGTATACAGTAAGGGCTATTCACCTATGGGAGGCACATCAGGCAAGACCATGGCTGTATATTTACTCAGATGCTGTCCTTTTTCTTGCAGGCCAAGCTGGCGCATAATAGGAGACAGCAGCAACGGACAGGTGGAGGGCGGCCTCAGCTGCAACCCCTCAGCGATCTTGAGGAGCGCGTCCACAGGATTGTGGCAAGCCGGGTGATCGGTCCCGTCGCCACTGGAGACGCTGACCCCGTTCTGGACAGCAATGGTAAGGTCATCACCTTTTTGTCCTCTGTCCTTCCACTTGTCCCTCACAACACCAGCCTTTGACACTTTCAATCCAACTTGCTAACTCGCTGCACTTATTCCTCCCTTACTGCCACCCTGTCCTCACGCTAAAGCCACTCTTGTACCTCCCTGCTTTCAGATGGTGATTCACCAGCTGAGGAGACGGGCCCTGAAGCTGCCAGTGGGAGTGAAGCTGCAGCCGAGGAGGAAGAGGAAGCCGGAGCATCAGTGCCACCCTCTCCCGAGGAAGCCCATGCCCACACTGGGAACACGCCTTCCCTGGAGGGGAGCAGGGGGGAAGGGTCTGATGAGGGTGAAGCTCCAGGACCCAGCGGGCTGCAGCAACGCCATGGGGGTAGGGAAGCTCGGGGGCCTTCTCCCCAGAGGGAGAGTATGCCAGCGACTCCTACCGCAATGGACGCAGAGGAGGAGCGGCTGATCGCAGAAATGAACACCCAGGCGGTGGGCATGCACACTGAGCTCATGGGTGCAGTGGGAAGGGTGCCCGAATGCATTGAGTCACTGGCAAAGAGTGTGGAGCACTTCGCTGTAGCACAGGCGGATGCCACACTAAAGCTTAGTGCTGCAATTCAGTCACTGACTGCCGTGATCCCATCTCTGACTGCTCTCATGCTGACTCAGATTGAGGCCACGCGAGCACTGACTGCTGCCATTCTCGCTGGTTCGTATACATTCCCCCGGGGCTCTCACCGCGCCGCAGCAGGCCAGCAATCTGTGCTCCAGCAGATTGCTCCGGATGCTGAAGTGCTGCCCCGTGGGAGTGCCAGTGTGTCGGTCGAGCAGGGAGTTGCTGTCCTCTCTCACGATGACAGCATTCCTACTGCCAACACTGTCACTTCTCCACTGCACTTGCCACCGCCTGTAGGACAGACTGCTGCCGCCCATGCAGAGTTGGTGCAGTCTGCAGCCGGGCCCTCCAGGCCCAGAACTGGTCGAGGCCGTCCTTCAGGGGCATCTGCAGTGTCAGGGTCTGACAATCAGCAGCCTTCCACCAGCCTTGCTGCAGCCACTGAGGTCCCATTACGGAGGAGCAGTAGGGTTAGAAGGGGGGAAGTGCGCAAGGGAAGATCACCCTCGATGGGCAAAAAGTAGGAGGTGTGACAAAATGCTGGTCATTTTTTTATTAAAGGCCGAGGTTCGTGGTCCAACTTTTGTCTAGTGTTTTGGACATTATCTCCAGGTTGTGAGAACCAGTTATGTTAATGACTGTTTTTTTGTGTTTATTTCTATGAGTTTGTCATGAGGAAATGACACACACAGAGTTTGTAAAATAAATAAGTTTTTGTATTCAAAATATACATGTTTGGTGTTTGGAATCATTGGTGCCTTGGCTGGCTTAGGGGTTGCGTGCTGGGTTCATTGTTGTTGTTAGCAATGGCAGAAGCCATTTCCACAGCAGGGGCCCTAGAAGCGGCTTGCTATCAGCCGTTGACGGACGGCCCTTGCAGTTTCACCATTGTGGGCCGCCCTCCCGCCTTGGTGCTGCTGATGATCATCCTCCTCGTCCTCTTCCTCCTCTTCCTCCTCCTCCTCTGGTGGTGCTCCAAGGCCTGGTGGCATTGGCTGGGTCCTGACGATTGCCATGTTATGCAACATGCAGCACACAACTACGAAGTTGGATACTCGCCTCCTCCAGAATGGTCGAGACAGCGGAACCGTTGCTTCAGCACGCCGATTGTGCGCTCAATGATGTTCCTGGTAGCTTGATGGCTCTCGTTGTACCGCAGCTCAGCAGGGATGTTGGGCGTACGGAGCGGTGTCATCAGCCAGGTGCTCAATGCGTACCCCTTGTCCCCGAGAAGCCAACCAACTGGCTGATGCGGTGCCTCAAAAAGTTCTGCCACAGTAGTCTGGCGCAGGATGAAAGCATCGTGGCAGCTGCCAGGATAGTGGGCATTGACAGCGAGTATCAGCTATCTGTGGTCGCAGACCAACTGAACATTCAAGGAATGGAACCCCTTTCTGTTCCGGAATTCCTCGGCATTCTCATGTGGAGCACGCAAAGCCACATGCGTGCAGTCAATGGCGCCCTACATCATGGGGAAGCCCGCTATCCTCGCAAAGCCCAGAGCGCGGTCACGCTGCTTGTCTGGGGTCATGGGGAAAGAGATGAACTCTCGTCTCCTTTTAAAGAGGGCATTTGTGACCTGCCGGATGCAGCAATGCACCGCGAACTGGGAGATATTGGCGAGGTCCCCAGCAGCAGCTTGAAATGAGCCAGTAGCATAGAAGTTGAGAGCCACTGTGACCTTCACTGCCACCGACAGAGACGTCCTGGACCTCAGTTGAGGCTGCAGATCTGGCTGCAGCAGGTGGCAGAGCTCAGTGACCACCTCCTTGCTGAATCGCAGCCTTCGCAAACACAGCTCCTCAGACATATGAATGTAGGAGAGCTGTTCACGATATACCCTGGGAGGGTAAGCTCTCCTGTACATACGCCTGTTGGCCCTCCTCCATCTGGCCATCATTGCCACTCTCTCTCTGCATCTCTGTGTCCTCCGATTCAGCTGGAGCAGGACGACGCCCCCATTCAGTGCAGCCCCCATAGTCTCTTTGCAAGCAAAGTTATGAAGGACAGCAACCAAAGTACGAGCGAAGTTAGGATCAGTAGGCAAAACTACCTCACAAAGCGTTGACTCAATGCAGAAGTCTCTCTTTCTCTCTCTCCGAATCTCTCTCTCTCTCTCAGAACGAGTGGTGCAAAAATGTCAACCACAGAAAAAGACAGGAAGAGGCCCCCTTTAAATAGCGCCCCCCCCAGCCCCACAGCGATTGATAGCGTTCCAGTCTTCCGGTCGTTGGATGCGCCAGGCGGTAAGGCAGGGGGCGCCACTCAATTTCCGCTCCGGGGCGCCACAAGGGCGTTGCACCATGGAATGACGTCACAATCTGCGCGCGCAGGTGGTCGCGGCGGTAAAGTTTAGCGCCGCTGCACAATGTCTAGTTAAGTTCCCGAGCGGCGCAAACATCGCTGCGCCCGGGCGCTAGCGGCTTTGCACCCCATTAGCGCCCTCTTAAGGCGCTAACGGGAGGCGCAACCAACTGAATTTTTCCCCCTTGGACTATAACCTGGTGTTGTGCGACTTCTCATTTTTGACCACCCCAGTCCAACACCAGCATCTCCGCATCACTGTAACATAGGGAGGGGCTGAGGGTTGAGAATCTTTGGAATTCTCTATGAGGAGAGATTGAGTAGACTAGACATATCGGGGGAGAAATTCAGTATCGCCCCAGTTGGGGCGCAATTATCGGCCGGGCGCAAAGATTAGCGCCTGGCGCTAATTATCGCCTCCGACTGCAAACTTGACTTTTATCGCCCCTGGAGGTGATTGGAGCGCTAAATCAGGCGCTACACATCTGTCTTAAGGCGCAAAGGCCGAGGAGCGAGGCGCTACCTCAGAGCGCTGGCGAAGCTCATGTGATGTCAGTCAGCAATGGAACACAGACACACTGGCCCCGGCCAGTTCTTAAAGGGGAGGGTTGCTCTTGCTTTCCATCCACATCCTGCTCATTGCAGCCTTGAATCTCGGCCTGGAGAGACCTGTACATTAAATCTGCTGGAAAGAACAATGGAGAGATCCAGGGAAATAGCTCAGAGTGCAACCCCCACAGTCTCTTCTAAATCGATACAAGGAAGGGCAACTCAAAATGAACGTGCAAAGTGCTGCTCAGTACCCAAACCTCCTTCACACAGCGTTGAATCTCTTCAGAAGTCTCTCTCTCTCTCTCTCTCAGAATGCGTGGTTCAAAAATGTCACCAACAAAAAAAGGCAGGAAGCGGTCGCCTTTAAATAGCGCTCCCCCAGTCCCTTCCTGACTGCAAAACGCTCCCCTCAACCTGTCGTTGCTGGCGGCAGGCAGTAAGGCAGGGGGCGCCACTCAATATCCGCTCCGGGGCGCTACCGGGGCGTTGCGGCACTCGACTGACGTCACGATCTGCCGGCGCAGGAGATCGTGGCGGTAGTGTTTAGCGCCGCCGCAAAATGTCTAGTTAATTTTGTGAGCGGCGCAAACATCGTCGCGCCCGGGCGGTAGTTGCTTTGCGCACCATTAGCGCCCTCTTAAAGCGCTAACGGGAGGCGCAACCAACTGAATTTTTCCCCCATATTCTCTGGAGTTTAGAAGAATGAGAGGTGATCTCATTGAAACATATACAATTCTTAGCGGGCTTGAGAGGGTAGATGCAGGGAGGATGTTTCCCCTGGCTGGAGTGTCCAGAACTAGGGCGCATACTTTCAGGAAAAGGGGTCGGCCATTTAAAACTGAGATGAGGAGGAATTTCTTCACTCAGAGGGTTGTGAATCTTTGAAATTCTCTGCCCCAGAGGGCTGTGAATGCTGAGTCATTGATTATATTCAAGGCTGAGATAGATAGATTTTTGGACTCTAGGGGAATCAAGGGATATGGGGATGGGTCGGGAAAATGGAGTTGAGGTGGATGATCAGCCATGATCTTATTGAATGGCGGAGCATGCTCGAGGGACCGTGTGGGCCGACTCCTGCTCCTAATTCTTATGTTCTTACACCAGTCAGGGTCCAGAAAGACTGGGTATCAGCTTAGCATCAAAGGGTCGCCCCCATTGGCCTGTTGGAGGTTCGGCTCCTTCCCTCCCCTCGCCCAAACTCATCTATTAATGTACCGGGGCTCGTAGAGTGGGCGCTCCCTGCTCTGGCAGTTCCTGCAACCTTGGCCCTCAATGGGATGCAGAAGGGTTGTGGGGCCCACATTTGTAGGCCCAGGCTTGGGAATAGAGAGGTCAATGGACACATCTCCCTTCCCCATGGGAGTGAATGGGAAGGGTTTGGGTCCATTGGGATTGTGTACAATGGGAGTGAATGGGAAGGGGTCGGGTCCATTGGGATTCTGTACAATGGGAGTGAATGGGAAGGGGTTGGGTCCATTGGGATTGTGTACAATGGGAGTGAATGGGAAGGGGTTGGGTCCATTGGGATTCTGTACAATGGGAGTGAATGGGAAGGGGTTGGGTCCATTGGGATTCTGTACAATGGGAGTGAATGGGAAGGGGTTGGGTCCATTGGGATTGTGTACAGTGGGAGGGAATGGGAAGGGGTTGGGTCCATTGGGATTGAGTACAGTGGGAGGGAATGGGAAGGGGTCGGGTCCATTGGGATTGTGTACAGTGGGAGTGAATGGGAAGGGGTTGGGTCCATTGGGATTCTGTACAATGGGAGTGAATGGGAAGAGGTTGGGTCCATTGGGATTCTGTACAGTGGGAGTGAATGGGAAGGGGTTGGGTCCATTGGGATTCTGTACAATGGGAGTGAATGGGAAGGGGTCGGGTCCATTGGGATTGTGTGATTGAGTGAAGTGTGCGTGTATATGGTGAGCCCTGGCAGCTGTCGCCCCATAGACTGTATGATGAAGGAGATCGGCTGGAGCCTTAAATTCGCTTTGCCAATCCGCCAGGGGGATGTAGAGCAGCATCGCCCTCTGGTAGCGGTAATGTGGAACTACAACACAAAAGTGTCAATCCCGGAGAAATTCATGGCTGTCGTGGCAGGTTAGTTGGGACATTGTAGTAAGAGGCACACAGGACACATAATCATAAAACAAGCCCATTAGGCTCAACAATCCCAATCTTTGTTCAGAGACAGCTTGCCCCCAACTCACCTTCGCCCCATATCCACGAATCCCACCTCGCTATATCCCCAACCTACAATCCCACCTTCTCCCCATATCCCCAATCCCATCCACGCCACAAATCCCCCAATCCCATCCACTCCCTATATGCCTCAAGCCCTCCTACCCACATTTTCCCCATATCCATCAACCCCACCTACCCACCTCTCCCCATATCCCCAACTCCACCTACCCACCTTCTCCCCATATCCCTCAACCCCACCTACCCACCTCTCCCCATATCCCCAACCCCACCTACCCAGCTTCTCCCCATATCCCTCAACCCCACCTACCCACCTTCTCCCCATATCCTTCAACCCCACCTACCCACCTTCTCCCCATATCCTTCAACCCCACCTACCCACCTTCTCCCCATATCCTTCAACCCCACCTACCCACCTTCCCCACATATCCCTGAACCCCACCTACCCACCTTCTCCCCATATCCCTTAACGCCACCTACCCATCTTCTCCCATATCCCTCAATCCCCACCTACCCACCTTCTCCCCATAACAGTCAACCCCACCTACCCATCTTCTCCCCATATCCCTCAAACCCACCTACCCACCTTCTCCCCATATCCCTCAACCCCACCTACCCACCTTCCGCCTACACCCCTCAATGCCACCTACCCATGTTCTCCCCATATCCAACAACCCCACCTACCCATCTTCTCCCCATATCCCCAATTCCATCTTCTCCCATATCCCTCAACCACACCTACCCACCTTCTCCCCTTATCCCTCAACCACACCTACCCACCTTCTCCCCATATCCCCAACCCCACCTACCCACCTTCTCCCCATATCACCAACTCCACCTACCCACCTTCTTCCCATTTCCCGAACCCCACCTACCCACCTTCTCCCCATATCCCTCAACCCCACCTACCCATCTGCTCTCCATATCTCTCAACCCCACCTACCCACCTTCTCCCCATATCCCTCAACCCCATCTACCCACGTTCTCCCCATATCCATACACCCCACCTACTCATCTTCTCCCCATATCCCGAATCCCATCTTGTCCCATATCCCTCAACCCCACCTACCCACCTGCTCCCCATATCCCTCAACACCACCTACCCACCTTCTGCCTACACCCCTCAACGCCACCTACCCACGTTCTCCCCATATCCATCAACCCCACCTACCCATCTTCTCCCCATATCCCCAATTCCATCTTCTCCCATATCCCTCAACCCCACCTACCCACCTTCTTCCCATATACCTCAACCCCACCTACCCAACTTCTTCCCATATCCCTCAACCACACCTACCCACCTTCTTCCCATTTCCCCAACCCCACCTACCCACCTTCTCCCCATATCCCCAACCCCACCTACCCACCTTCTCCCCATATCCATCAACCCCACCTACCCATCTTCTCCCCATATACCCAATCCCATCTTCTCCCATATCCCTCAACCCCACCTACCCATCTTCTCCCCATATACCTCAACCCCACCTAACCACCTTCTCCCCATATCTCTCAACCCCACCTACCCACCTTCTCCCCATATCCCTCAACCCCATCTACCCACCTTCTCCCCATATCCCTCAACCCCACCTACCCACCTTCTCTCCATATCCCTCAACCCCACCTACCCCTTCTCCCCATATCCCTCAACGCCACCTACCCACCTTCTCCTCATATCCCCAACCCCACCTACCCATCTTCTCACCATATCCCCAATCCCATCTTCTCCCATATCCCTCAACCACACCTACCCATCTTCTTCCCATATCCCTCAACGCCACCTACCCACCTTCTTTCCATATCCCTCAACCCCACCGACCCACGTTCTCCCCATATCCATAAACCCCACCTACCCATCTTCTCCCCATATCCTGGGCTGAATGGCCTCCTTCTGTGCTGTACGATCCTACCAGTATCGGAACGCCCCGTGCTTACCCTGGAGCTGTGAAATGACTTCTTGGTCGTGAGTGGCCTTGGCAACCTGCCGCCTGCTCTCCTCCTCCAAGTGTGCGGCCCTCTCCTTTAAGCCCTCCGCCTCGGCCCCTCCCTCCTCGAGGTCGCTCCGTAGCGGCGACGCGTGCCAGCCCAGCACAGAGACTACCTCCCCCGGTGCCGTGCCTTGTCCCTGTTCCTTCCAAGATAAGCAAGAGATAAAGGTTAGGACTAACAACTGGACTTAAAACCCAATCTGTAGTTCCGAGCACGAAACACAAGTTGGTTGAGCCCTCCTTCTCATCGCAGACAATGTCTGCGCTTAAGTATTGGCCAAAATCATGGCTCGAAATCGCACCAAATCCCGTTGACATCACGTCCCGGATGACATCACTTCCCAATGACATCACTTGCCAATGACATCACTTCCTGTTGCTCAGTGGAGCAACAGGAATAATTTGTAGTTTGCAGTCGTGCCAACTCTCACGAATCAATCGCAAGACACGCGATTTTTAATGAAAACTTACCCCAACTTGCGATCTCGGGATTCAACTCTGAAAAGACACGACTTTTTTCCGACTTTATTGGCCCAACCATCTTCAGCTGCTTCATCAATAACCTTCCCTCCAACATGGGGATGTTCACTGATGACTGCACAGTGTTCAGCACCATTCACAACTCCTCAGATAATGAAGCAGTCCGTGCCCGCATGCAACAAGACCTGGACGACGTTCAGGCTTGGGCTGATAAGTGGCAGGTAACATTCGCGCCACAGAAGTGCCAGGCAATGATTATCTCCAACAAGTGAGAGTCTAACCACCGCCCCTTGACATTCAACGGCATTACCATCGTCGAATTCCCCCAACATCAATATCCTGGGGGTTACCATTAACCAGAAACTTAACTGGACCAGCCACATAAATACTGTGTCAGCAAGAGCAGGTCAGAGGCTAGGTATTCTGCGGCGAGTGTCTCACCTCCTGACTCCCCAAAGCCTTTCCACCATCTAAAAGGCACAAGTCAGGAGTGTGATGGAATACTCTCCACTTGCCTGGATGAGTGCAGCTCCAACAACACTCAAGAAGCTCGACACCATCCAGGACAAAGCAGCCCGCTTGATTGGCACCCCATCCACCACCTCAAACATTCACTCCCTCCACCACCGGCGCACCGTGGCTGCAGTGTGTACCATCTACAAGATGCACTGCAGCAACTCGCCAAGGCTTCTTCGACTGCACCTCCCAAACCCGCGACCTCTTCCACCTAGAAGGACAGGGGCAGCAGGCGCCTGGGAACACCACCAGCTCCAAGTTCCCCTCCAAGTCACACGCCATCCTGACTTGGAAATATATCGCCGATCCTTCATCGTCGCTGGGTCAAAATCCTGGAACTCCCTCCCTAACAGCACTGTGGGAGTACCTTCACCACATGGACTGCAGCGGTTCAAGAAGGTGGCTCACCACCATCTTCTCAAGGGCAACTAGGGATGGGCAATAAATGCCGGCCTTGCCAGCATCGGCCACATCCCATGAAAACAAATAAAAATCACCGCTCCCTCAACTCCAGCTAAAAAAAAAGACAATCTGCAGCCTACCGCCTCCTAAACTACACCCGCCCTTTCATGGGTGGACCAATGTCATCCCTCCCTGTCAATCACTGAGATAACAAACGGGATCAGACTGAGGGCAGTCATAAGATTGGCGCATGTGCAGTCGGAGATCACGGATTGTCACTGGCAAAAAAAAGACAGATTGCATTTGTATAGCGCCTTTCACGACCTCAGGACGTCCCAAAGCGCTTCACAGCCAATGAAGTACTTTTGAAGCGTGGCCACTGTTGTAATGTGGGAAACGCAGCAGCCAATTGGCGCACAGCAAGCTCCCACAAACAGCAATGTGACAACGACCAGGTAATCAGTTTTTTAGTGATGTTGATTGAGGGATCAATATTGGTCCCAGGACCCCGGGGAGAACTCCCCCCCACCCCCCGCTCTTCTTCGAAATAGTGGCCGTGGGATCTTTTACGGCCTCGGTTTAACGTCTCATCCGAAAGACGGCTCCTCCGACAGTGCAGCGCTCCCTCAGCACTGCAATGGAGTGTCAGCCTAGAATTTTGTGCTCAAGTCCCTGGAGTGGGACTTGAACCCACAACCTTCTGACTCAGAGGCGAGTGTGCTACCCACTGAGCCACGGCTGACAGGAAGTGGCAGTAAATGATTTGAATTTTTTTTTATTCGTTCATGGGATGTGGGCGTCGCTGGCAAGGCCAGCATTTATTGCCCATCCCAAATTGCCCTTGAGAAGGTGGTGGTGAGCCACCTTCTTGAACCGCTGCAGTCCGTGAGGTGAAGGTGCTCCCACAGTGCTGTTAGGGAGGGAGTTCCAGGATTTTGACCCAACGACGATGAATGTTCGACGATATATTTCCAAGTCAGGATGGTGTGTGACTTGGAGGGGAACTCGGAGGTGGTGGTGTTCCCATGCGCCTGCTGCCCTTGTCCTTCTAGGTGGAAGAGGTCGCGGGTTTGGGAGGTGCTGCCGAAGAAGCCTTGGCGAGTTGCTGCAGTGCATCTTGTAGATGGTGCACACTGCAGCCACGGTACGCCGGTGGTGGAGGGAGTGACTGTTTAAGGTGGTGGATGGGGTGCCAATCAAACGGGCTGCTTTGTCCTGGATGGTGTCGAGCTTCTTGAGTGTTGTTGGAGCTGCACTCATCCAGGCAAGTGGAGAGTATTCCATCACACTCCTTACTTGTGCCTTGTGGAAAGGCTTTGGGGAGTCAGGAGGTGAGACACTCGCTGCAGAACACCTGCTCTTGTTGCCACAGTATTTATGTGGCTGGTCCAGTAAAGTTTCTGGTCAATGGTGACCCCCCAGGATGTTGATGGTGGGGGATTCGGCGATGGTATTGCCATTGAATGTCAAAGGGCGGTGGTTAGACTCTCGCTTGTTGGAGATAGTCATTGCCTGGCACTTGCGTGGCACGAATGTTACCTGCCACTTATCAGCCCAAGCCTGCACATCGTCCAGGTCTTGTTGCATGCGGGCACGGACTGCTTCATTATCTGAGGAGTTGCGAATGGCACTATTACCCAATAGACAATTGCGCCGTCAACAATGGCATTGGAAGCGTCGATCAGAGAAAGGCAGAGGCGGCGATTCGGCCGTCGAATTGTATCGACCCTTTTCGGCAGCTCGTTGCGATGTAAGGTGCGACATTGGGCCAGGCAGGAGTCTACGCAGGCGATTCCTGCTGCGTTTCGATGGCATTTTTTTTCCTGACTTAAGTGACAATGTTTTGCGTGGTGTTAAAAAGAAGCAGAACTGTGTACGACAGTTGTTAGTTAAAGTTATAGAGTCATAGAGTTATACAGCACAGAAAGAGGCCCTTCGGCCCATCGTGTCCGCGCCGGCCATCAAGCCCTGTCTATTCTAATCCCATTTTCCAGCACTTGGTCCGTAGCCTTGTATGCTATGGTGTTTCAAGTGCTCATCTAAATGCTTCTTGAATGTTGTGAGGGTTCCTGCCTCTACCACCCTTTCAGGCAGTGAGTTCCAGATTCCAACCACCCTCTGGGTGAAAAAGTTTTTCCTCAAATCCCCTCTAAACCTCCCGCCCCTTACCTTGAAACTATACCCCCTGGTTATTGACCCCCTCTACTAAGGGGAAAAGTTCCTTTCTATCTACCCTATCTATGCCCCTCATAATTTTGTATACCTCAATCAGGTCCCCCCTCAGCCTTCTCTGCTCTAAGGAAAACAACCCCAGCCTGTCCAGTCTCTCTTCATAGCTGAATGAACGTTTCCCTTCCCTACAGAAAGCTCTGTCTTTATTGCATAGCCGTACAGAAAGAGGCATTTCTAATATTTACTGGCAAAAATCACTCAACCTTATACTTGGTGGAAAAGTCACATCATAGGATTACATAGGATATACGGCACAGAAACAGACCATTTGGCCCAACCAGTCCACCCCGGCCTTTATGCTCCACTCGAGCCTCCTCCTGTCTTTCCTCATCTAAATCTATCAGCATAACTCTCTATTCCCTTCTCCCTCATATGCTTGTCCAGCCTCCCCTTAAATGGATCTATACCATTCGCTTCAACCACTCCCTGTGGTAGCGAGTTCCACATTCTCACCACTCTCTGGGTAAAGAAGTTTCTTCTGAATTCCTTATTGGATTTCTTGGTGACTATCTTATATTGATGGCCTCTAGTTATGCTCTTCCCCACAAGTGGAAACACTCTCTCTGTATCCACTCCATCAAAACCTTTCATAATTTTATAGACCTCTATTAGGTCACCCCTCAGCCTTCTTTTTTTCAAGAGAAAAGAGACCCAGCCTGTTCATCCTTTCCTGATATGTATACCCTCGCATTTCTGGTATCCTCCTTGTAAATCTTCTCTGCACCCTCTCCAGTGCCTCTATATCCTTTTTGTAATATGGCGACCAGAACTGCACGCAGTACTCCAAGTGTGGTCTAACCAAGGTTCGATACAGGTTTAGCATAACTTCCCTACTTTTCAATTCTATCCCTCTAGAAATAAACCCTAGTGCTTGATTTGCTTTTTTTATGGCCTTGCTAACCTATGTCGCAACTTTTAGTGATTTGTTTATTTGTACTCCGAGATCCCTTTGTTCCTCTACCCCACCCAGACTCGCACCCTCCAAGTGATAAGTGACCTCCCTATTCTTCCTCCCAAAATGTAATACCTCACATTTATCTGTGTTGAACTTCATTTGCCAATTATATGCCCATTCTGTAAGTTTATTAATGTCCTCCTGTAATTTGTTGCAGTCCTCCTCAGTATTGACTATCCCCCCCAATTTGGTGTCATCCGCAAATTTGAAATTGTGTTTTTGATTCCAAAGTCTAAATCGTTAATGTAAATTGTGAACAGCAGTGGTCCCAGCACTGATCCTTGTGGAACACCACTACCCACCTTCTGCCACTGTGAACATAACATAAGAACATAAGAAATAGGAGCAGGAGTAGGCCAATCGGCCCCTCGAGCCTGCTCCGCCATTCAATAAGATCATGGCTGATCTGATCCTAACCGCCAATCTACTATCTATCACAGAACCATCTCCTGCATCTAACAGAATTGCACACACGAAATAGGAGCAGAATCAGGCTACACAGTCCCTGGGCCCGCTCCACTACCCACAGGGCCATGACCGATCCGAACCTAGACTCATGTCCAAATTCCTGCCCGCTCCCCGTAACCCTTAATGCCCTTTACTTCTAGGAAACTGTCTATTTCTGTTTTAAATTTAATTAATGTTGTAGCTTCTACAGCTTTTTGTGGCAGCATATTCCATGGACCTACCACCCTCTGAGTGAAGTAGTTCCTCCTCATCTCAGTTTTGAAAGAGCAGCCCCTTATTCTAAGACTATGTCCCCTAGTTCTCGTCTCACCCGTCATTGGGAACATCCTCCCCGCATCCACCCGATCCAACCCCTTCACAATCTTATATGTTTCAATAAGATCGCCTCTCATTCTTCTGAACTCCAATGAGTAGAGTCCCAATCTACCCAACCTCTCCTCATATGACCACCCCCTCATCCCCGGGATTAACCGAGTGAACCTTTTTTGCACTGCCTCGAGAGCAAGGATGTCTTTCCTTAAGTAAGGACACCAAAACTGTATGCAGTATTCCAGGTGCGGTCTCACCAATACCTTGTACAACTGAAGCAATACCTCCCTATTTTTATATTCTATCCCCCTAGCAATGAAAGCCAACATTCCATTTGCCTTCTTAATCACTTGCTGCACCTGCATACTAACCTTTTGAGTTTCGTGCACCAGGACCCCCAGATCCCTTTGCACTTCAGTACTCTCCAGTTTCTTGCCATTAAGATAATAAATTGCTCTAGGATTTTTCCTGCCAAAGTGCATCACCTCACACTTTCCAGTGTTGTATTCCATCTGCCAAATCTCTGCCCACTTACCCTTTAAGTGAATAGCTACCCTTTACTCCCACTCTCTGCTTTCTGTCCTGAAGCCAGCCAGCAATCCATTCTGCTACTTGTCCCCTGACTCCGCATTCTCTGACCTTGTTCATCAGTCTATTATGGGGTACCTTATCGAAGGCCTTTTGAAAATCTAGATAAATTACATCTACTACAGTACCCTTGTCTACTCTCTCTGAAGAGCGAGCAATTAGTAAGCACATGGTATGTTAGCCTTTATTGCAAAAGGATTGGCATATAAGAGGAAAGAAGTCCTAATGCAATTATATAGGTGAGACCACACCTGGAGTACTGTGCACAGTTTTGGTCTCCTTACCTAAGGAAGGATGTACTTGCTTTGGTGGGAGTGCAACGAAGGCTCATTAGACTGATTCCTGGGAAGGGGGAATTTCCCTATGAGGAGAGATTGAGCCTATATTCCCCAGAGTTGTGTAGAATGAGAGGCGATCTCATTGAAACATACAAAATTCTGACAGGGCTTGACAGGGTAGATGCAGGGAGGATGTTTCCCCTGGCTGGGGAGTCTAGAACCAGGGGTCACAGTCTCAGAATAAGGGGTCGGCCATTTAGGACTGAGATGAGGAGAAATCTCTTCACTCAGAGGGTGGTGAATCTTTGGAATTCTCTACCCCAGAGGGCTGTGGAGGCTCAGTCGTTGAGTATATTCAAGACAGAGATCAATAGATTTTTGGGCACAAAGGGAATCAAGGGATATGGGGATAGTGCGGGAAAGTGGAGATGAGATAGAAGATCAGCCATGATCTCATTGAATGGAGGAGCGGGCTCGAAGGGCTGAATGGCCGACTCCTGCTCTTAATTCTTATGTTCTTTTTTTTTTATTCGTTCATGGGATGTGGGCGTCGCTGGCATGGCCAGCATTTATCGCCCATCCCTCATTGCCCTTGATAAGGTGGTGGCGAGCCACCTTCTTGAACCGCTGCGGTCCCTGTGGTGAAGGTGCTCCCACAGTGCTGTTAGGGAGGGAGTTCCAGCATTTTGACCCAGCGACGATGAAGGAACGGCCGATATACTTCTAAGTCAGGATGGTGTGTGACTTGGAGGGGAACTTGGAGGTGTTGGTGTTCCCATGCGCCTGCTGCCCTTGTCCTTTTAGGTGGTAGAGGTTGCGGGTTTGGGAGGTGCTGCCGAAGAAGCTTTGGCGAGTTGCTGCAGTGCAACTTGTAGATAAGAACATAAGAAATAAGAGCAGGAGTCAACCATACGGCCCCTCGAGCCTGCTCCGCCATTCAATAAGATCATGGCTGATCATCGACCTCATCTCCACTTTCCCGCCCGATCTCCATATCCCTTGATTCCCCTAGAGTCCAAAAATCTATCGATCTCAGCCTTGAATAGACTCAAAGACTCAAGATTCACAGCCCTCTGAGTGAAGAAATTCCTCCTCATCTCAGTCTCAAACGGCCGACCCCTTATCCTGAGACTATGCCCCCTAGTTCTAGACACTCCAGCCAGGGGCAACAACCTCTCAGCGTCCACCCTGTCAATCCCCCTCAGAATCTTGTATGTTTCAATGAGATCACCTCTCATTCTTCTAAACTCCAGAGAGTATCGGCCCATTCTACACAATCTCTCATCATAGGGCAGCCCTCTCATCCCAGGGGATGGTACACACTGCAGCCACGGTGCGCCGGTGGTGGAGGGAGTGAATATTGAAGGTGGTGGATGGGGTTCCCGATCAAGCGGCTGCTTTGTCTTGGATGGTGTCGAGCTTCTTGAGTGTTGTTGGAGCTGCACTCATCCAGGCAAGTGGAGGCTGTTCCATTATGTTCTTAATAGATCAGAGGAAGTTGAGGTGACTTTATAGCGTTGGAAATTATGAAGGGATTGGACAGAATAGGCAGAAGCAGACTGTTTTCTGTGATTGAAGGGTCCAGATTAGCGTGTACAGGAAAGAGTGAAGACCAAAAGCAGAGGGAGGCCCTCCTGTGAATGAGGTGACAGCGGATCCACCGATCCACCTATTCCTATTTCTTATGTTCTTTTGCCAGTAATCGGTTGGTGACGGCCGAAGGCGCTTCCTGTCCGGGAGCAAAGGTCAGCGTGGGGTCGGGTCGGGAAGAAACATAGCAACTCATGATTTCTGGACCAAATCTCGTGGTTTTTGAGAGTTTGACTCCTGATTTAGGAGGCGGTGGAGTTGGCAATACTGAAATTTGGGCAGAAGAGTTGCCCAGTCGATCAACAAGCCCCAGCCCTGCTCCAGATCATGGCTCGGTCGCACAATCCCACCAATTCCGCACATCTCGCGATCCCATATCTTGGCAGAAAACCCAGCAAATTGTTTCCCAGTGAACTCTGAACGATACATCATCAAAAAACAACTTTGTGTCTCAGTGTCTCTCTGAGACTGCACAGTCGGTGTGTGTGTGCCTCAGTGTCTCTCTGAGACTGTACAGTCGGTGTGTGTGTGTGTCTCAGTGTCTCTGAGACTGTACAGTCGGTGTGTGTGTGTCTCAGTGTCTCTGAGACTGTACAGTCGGTGTGTGTGTGTCTCAGTGTCTCTGAGACTGTACAGTCGGTGTGTGTGTGTCTCAGTGTCTCTGAGACTGTACAGTCGGTGTGTGTGTGTGTCTCAGTGTCTCTGAGACTGTACAGTCGGTGTGTGTGTGTCTCAGTGTCTCTGAGACTGTACAGTTGGTGTGTGTGTCTCAGTGTCTCTCTGAGACTGTACAGTCGGTCTGTGTGTGTCTCAGTGTCTAACTGAGACTGTACAGTCGGTGTGTGTGTGTCTCAGTGTCTCGCAGGCTGTACAGTCGGTGTGTGTGTGTCTCAGTGTCTCTCTGAGACTGTGCAGTCGGTGTGTGTGTGTCTCAGTGTCTATCTGAGACGGTACAGTCGGTGTGTGCGTGTCTCAGTGTCTCTGAGACTGAACAGTCGGTGTGTGTGTCTCTCAGTGTCTCTCAGGCTGTACAGTCGGTGTGTGTGTGTGTGTGTGTATTTCAGTGTCTCTGAGAATGAACTGTTGGTGTGTGTGTGTCTCAGTGTCTCTCTGAGACTGTACAGTCGGTCTGTGTGTGTCTCAGTGTCTCTCTGAGACTGTACAGTCGGTGTGTGTGTGTTTCAGTGTCTCTCAGACTGTACAGTCGGAGTGTGTGTGTCTCAGGGTCTCTGAGACTGTACAGTCGGGGTGTGTGTCTCAGTGTCTCTCTGAGACTGTACAGTCGGTGTGTGTGTCTCAGTGTCTCTCTGATACTGTACAGTCGGTCTGTGTGTGTCTCTGTGTCTATCTGAGACTGTACAGTCGGTGTGTGTGTGTCTCAGTGTCTCTCAGACTGTACAGTCGGTGTGTGTGTGTCTCAGTGTCACTCGGAGACTGTACAGTCGGTCTGTGTGTGTCTCAGTGTCTATCTGAGACTGTACAGTCGGTGTGTGTGTGTCTCAGTGTCACTCAGACTGTACAGTCGGTGTGTGTGTGTGTCTCAGTGTCACTCGGAGGCTGTACAGTCGGTGTGTGTGTGTCTCAGTGTCACTTTGAGACTGTACAGTCGGTGTGTGTGTGTCTCCCTGAGACTGTACAGTCGGTGAGTGTGTGTCTCAGTGTCACTCAAACTCTACAGTCGGTGTGTGTGTGTCTCAGTGTCACTCATACTGTACAGTCGGTGTGTGTGTGTGTCTCAGTGTCACTCGGAGACTGTACAGTTGGTGTGTGTGTCTCTCAGTGTCTCCCTGAGACTGTACAGTCGGTGTGTGCGTGTCTCAGTGTCTCTGAGACTGAACAGTCGGTGTGTGTGTCTCTCAGTGTCTCTCAGGCTGTACAGTCGGTGTGTGTGTGTGTGTGTGTATTTCAGTGTCTCTGAGACTGTACAGTCAGTGTGTGTGTGTCTCAGTGTCTCTGAGAATGAACTGTTGGTGTGTGTGTGTCTCAGGGTCTCTGAGACGGTTCAGTCGGTGTATGTGTGTCTCAGTGTCTCTCTGAGACTGTACAGTCGGTGTGTGTGTCTCAGTGTCTCTGAGACTGAGGAGTCCGTGTGTGTGTGTCTCAGTGTCTCTGAGACTGTACAGTCGGTGTGTGTGCGTCTCAGTGTCTCTCAGGCTATACAGTCGGTGTGTGTGTGTCTCAGTGTCTCTCAGGCTGTGCAGTCGGTGTGTGTGTGTCTCAGTGTCTCTCTGAGACCGTGCAGTCGGTGTGTGTGTGTCTCAGTGTCTATCTGAGACGGTACAGTCGGTGTGTGCGTGTCTCAGTGTCTCTGAGACTGTACAGTCATTGTGTGTGTGTCTCAGTGTCTCTCTGAGACTGTACAGTCGGTGTGTGTGTGTCTCAGTGTCTATCTGAGACGGTACAGTCGGTGTGTGCGTGTCTCAGTGTCTCTGAGACTGTACAGTCATTGTGTGTGTGTCTCAGTGTCTCTCTGAGACTGTACAGTCGGTGTGTGTGTGTGTATTTCAGTGTCTCTGAGACTGTACAGTCGGTGTGTGTGTGTCTCAGTGTTTCTGAGACTGTACAGTGTGTGTGTGTGTATCTCAGTGTCTCTGAGACTGTACAGTCAGTGTGTGTGTGTCTCAGTGTTTCTGAGACTGTACAGTTGGTGTGTGTGTTTCTCAGTGTCTCTGAGACTGTACAGTTGCTGTGTGTATGTCTCAGTGTCTCTGAGACTGTACAGTCACTGTGTGTGTGTCTCAGTGTCACTCGGAGGCTGTACAGTCGGTGTGTGTGTGTCTCCCTGAGACTGTACAGTCGGTGTGTGTGTCTCAGGGTCTCTGAGACTGTACGGTCGGTGTGTGTGTGTCTCAGTGTCTCTCAGACTGTACATTGGTGTGTGTGTCTCACAGTGTCACTCGGAGACTGTACAGTCGGTGTGTGTGTGTCTCAGTGTCTCACTGAGACTCTACAGTCGGTGTGTGTGTGTCTCAGTGTCTCTCAGATGGTAGAGTTGGTGTGTGTGAGTCGCAGTGTCTCTCTGAGACTGTACAGTCGGTGTGTGTGTGTGTGTATCTCTGTGTCTCTCTGAGACTGTACAGTTGGTGTGTGTATCAGTGTCTCTCTGAGACTGTACAGTCGGTGTGTGTGTGTGTCTCAGGGTCTCTGAGAATGTACAGTTGGTGTGTGTGTGTCTCAGGGTCTCTGAGACTGTACAGTCGGTGTGTGTGTCTCACAGTGTCACTCGGAGACTGTACAGTCGGTGTGTGTGTGTCTCAGTGTCTCTCAGATGGTAGAGTTGGTGTGTGTGAGTCTCAGTGTCTCTCTGAGACTGTACAGTCAGTGTGTGTGTATCTCAGTGTCTCTCTGAGACTGTACAGTCAGTGTGTGTGTATCTCAGTGTCTCTCTGAGACTGTACATTTGGTGTGTGTATGTATCAGTGTCTCTCTGAGACTGTACAGTCGGTGTGTGTGTGTCTCATTGTCTCTGAGACTGTACAGTCAGTGTGTGTGTATCTCAGTGTCTCTCTGAGACTGTACATTTGGTGTGTGTATGTATCAGTGTCTCTCTGAGACTGTACAGTCGGTGTGTGTGTGTCTCATTGTCTCTGAGACTGTACAGTCAGTGTGTGTGTGTCTCAATGTCTCTGAGACTGTACAGTAGGTGTGTGTGTGTCTCAGTGTCTCTGAGAATGAACAGTTGGTGTGTGTGTGTCTCAGGGTCTCTGAGACTGTACAGTCGGTGTGTATGTGTCTCAGTGTCTCTGCGACTGTACTGTCGGTGTGTGTGTGTCTCAGTGTCTCTGAGACTGTAGAGTCAGTGTTTGTGTGTCTCAGTGTCTCTGAGACTGTTTAGTCGGTGTGTGTGTGTCTCAGTGTCTCTCAGGCTATACAGTCGGTGTGTGTGTGTCTCAGTGACTCTCAGACTGTACAGTCGGTGTGTGTGTGTCTCAGTGTCTCTCTGAGACTGTGCAGTCGGTGAGTGTGTGTCTCAGTGTCTATCTGAGACGGTACAGTCGGTGTGTGCGTGTCTCAGTGTCTCTGAGACTGAACAGTCGGTGTGTGTGTGTCTCAGTGTCTCTGAGACTGTACAGTCATTGTGTGTGTGTCTCAGTGTGTCTCTGAGACTGTACAGTCAGTGTATTTGTATCTCAGTGTCTCTGAGACTGTACAGTCAGTGTGTGTGTGTCTCAGTGTCTTTGAGACTGTACAGTTGGTGTGTGTGTGTCTCAGATTCTCTGAGACTGTACAGTTGGTGTGTGTGTGTCTCAGAATCTCTGAGAATGTATAGTTGGTGTGTGTGTGTCTCAGGGTCTCTGATACTGTACAGTCGGTGTGTGTGTGTGTCTCAGTGTCTCTCTGAGACTGTACAGTCGGTGTGTGTGTCTCACAGTGTCACTCGGAGACTGTACAGTCGATGTGTGTGTGTCTCAGTGTCTCTCTGAGACTGTGCAGTCGGTGAGTGTGTGTCTCAGTGTCTATCTGAGACGGTACAGTCGGTGTGTGCGTGTCTCAGTGTCTCTGAGACTGAACAGTCAGTGTGTGTGTGTCTCAGTGTCTCTGAGACTGTACAGTCATTGTGTGTGTGTCTCAGTGGGCAACACGGTGGCATAGTGGTTAGCACTGGTGCTTCACAGCGCCAGGGACCCGGGTTCGAATCTGACCTCGGGTGACTGTCTGTGTGGAGTTTGCACATTCTCCCCGTGTCTGCGTGGGTTTCCTCCGGGTGCTCCGGTTTCCTCCCACAGTCCAAAAATGTGTGGGTTAGGTTGATTTGGCTATGATAAATTGACCCTTAGTGTTAGGGGGGATTAAATATGTGGGGTTATGGGGATAGGATGGGGTATGTTAGGGGGAATTAAATACGTGGGGTTACGGGGATAGGGTGGGATATGTGTCGGTGTAGGCTTGATGTGGGGATTCTGTGTGAGAAAGCAGGGACAGGGTACTGGATTTGGACGATCAGCCATGATCGTATTGAATGGTGGAGCAGGCTCGACGGGCCGAATGGCCTACTCCTGCTCCTAGTTTCTATATTTCTATGTTTCTATTAAAGTCAGTGTGTGTGTGTCTCAGTGTCTCTGAGACTGTACAGTCAGTGTGTGTGTGTCTCTGAGACTGTACAGTTGGTGTGTGTGTGTCTCAGATTCTCTGAGACTGTACAGTTGGTGTGTGTGTGTCTCAGGGTCTCTGAGAATGTATAGTTGGTGTGTGTGTGTGTCTCAGGGTCTCTGAGCCTGTACAGTCGGTGTGTGTGTGTCTCAGTGTCACTCGGAGACTGTACAGTCGATGTCTGTGTGTCTCAGTGTCTCTGAGACTGTACAGTCAGTGTGTGTGTGTCTCAGTGTCTCACTGAGACTCTACAGTCGGTGTGTGTGTGTCTCAGTGTCTCTCTATGAGACTGTACAGTTGGTGTGTGTATGTATCAGTGTCTCTCTGAGACTGTACAGTCGGTGTGTGTGTGTCTCAGTGTCTCTGAGACTGTACAGTCGGTGTGTGTGTGTCTCAGTGTCTCTGAGAATGAACTGTTGGTGTGTGTGTGTCTCAGTGTCTCTCTGAGACTGTACAGTCGGTGTGTGTGTGTATCTCAGTGTTTCTGAGACTGTACAGCCGGTGTGTGTGTCTCAAAGTGTCACTCGGAGTCTGTACAGTCAATGTGTGTGTGTCTCAGTGTCTCTGAGACTGTACAGCCGGTGTGTGTGTGTCTCAGTGTCAGTCGGTGTGTGTGTGTCTCAGTGTCTCTCAGACTGTACAGTTGGTGTGTGTGTGTCTCAGGGTCTCTGAGACTGCATTGTCGGTGTGTGTGTGTGTGTGTCTCAGGGTCTCTGAGACTGTACAGTTGGTGTGTGTGTCGCAGTGTCTCTCAGGCTGTACAGTCGGTGTGTGTGTGTATCAGGGTGTCTGAGATTGTACAGTCGGTGTGTGTGTGTGTCTCAGTGTCTCTCTGAGACTGTACAGTTGGCGTGTGTGTGTCTCTCAGTGTCTCTCTGAGACTGTACAGTCAGTGTGTGTGTGTGTATTTCAGTTTCTCTGAAAATGAACTGTTGGGGTGTGTGTGTCGCAGTGTCTCTCTGAGACTGTACAGTTGGTGTGTGTGTGTCTCAGTGTCTCTGAGACTGTACAGTTGGTGTGTGTGTGTCTCAGTGTCTCTCAGGCTGTACAGTCAGTTTATGTGTGTATCAGGGTCTCTGAGACTGTACAGTCGGTGTGTGTGTGTCTCAGTGTCTCTGAGACTGTACAGTCGGTGTGTGTGTGTCTCAGTGTCTCTCTGAGACTGTACCGTTGGTGTTTGTGTGTCTCAGGGTCTCTGAGACTGTACAGTCAGTGGGTGTGTGTCTCAGTGTCTCTCTGAGACTGTACAGTTGGTGTGTGTGTGTCTCAGGGTCTCTGAGACTGTACAGTCAGTGTGTGTGTCTCTCAGTGTCTCTCTGAGACTGTACAGTTGGTGTGTGTATGTATCAGTGTCTCTCTGAGACTGTACAGTCGGTGTGTGTGTGTGTATTTCAGTTTCTCTGAGACTGTACAGTCAGTGTGTATGTGTCTCAGTGTCTCTCTGAGAATGAACTGTTGGTGTGTGAGTGTCTCTCTGAGACTGCACATTCGGTGTGTGTGTGTGTGTCTCAGTGTTTCTGAGACTGTACAGTCGGTGTGTGTGTGTCTCAGTGTCTCTGAGACTGTACAGTCGGTGTGTGTGTGTCTCAGGGTCTCCCTGAGACTGTACAGTTGGTGTGTGTGTGTCTCAGTGTCTCTCAGATGGTAGAGTTGGTGTGTGTGAGTCTCAGTGTCTCTCTGAGACTGTACAGTTGGTGTGTGTGTGTCTCAGGGTCTCTGAGACTGTACAGTCGGTGTGTGTGTGTCGCAGTGTCTCGTTGAGACTGTACAGTCGCTGTGTGTGTGTCTCAGTGTCTCTGAGACTGTACAGTTGGTGTGTGTGTGTGTGTGTCTCTCTGAGACTGTACAGTCATTGTGTATGTCTCATCACCGTGTCACTCGGAGACTGTACAGTTGGTGTGTGTGTGTCTCAGTGTCTCTCAGATGGTAGAATTGGTGTGTGTGAGTCTCAGTGTCTCTCTGAGACTGTACAGTCGGTGTGTGTGTATCTCATTGTCTCTCTGAGACTGTACAGTCGGTGTGTGTGTTTCTCAGGGTCTCTGAGACTGTACAGTTGGTGTGTGTGTGTCTCAGATTCTCTGAGACTGTACAGTTGGTGTGTGTGTGTCTCAGGGTCTCTGAGACTGTACAGTCGGTGTGTGTGTGTCTCAGTGTCTCTCTGAGACTGTACAGTCAGTGTGTGTGTCTCAGTGTCTCTCTGAGACTGTACAGTCGGTGTGTGTGTGTCTCAGCGTCTCACTGAGACTCTACAGTCGGTGTGTGTGTATCTCAGTGTCTCTCAGACTGTACAGTCGGTGTGTGTGTGTCTCAGTGTCTCTCTGAGACTGTACAGTCGGTGTGTGTGTGTGTGTGTATCTCAGTGTCTCTCTATAAGACTGTACAGTTGGTGTGTGTATGTATCAGTGTCTCTCTGAGACTGTACAGTCGGTGTGTGTGTGTCTCAGTGTCTCTGAGACTGTACAGTTGGTGTGTGTGTGTCTCAGTGTCTCTGAGAATGAACTGTTGGTGTGTGTATGTATCAGTGTCTCTCTGAGACTGTACAGTCGGTGCGTGTGTGTGTCTCAGTGTTTCTGAGACTGTACAGCCGGTGTGTGTGTCTCACAGTGTCACTCGGAGTCTGTACAGTCGATGTGTGTGTGTCTCAGTGTCTCTGAGACTGTACAGCCGGTGTGTGTGTGTCTCAGTGTCTCTCTGAGACACTACAGTCGGTGTGTGTGTGTCTCAGTGTCTCTCAGACTGTACAGTCGGTGTGTGTGTGTCTCAGTGTCTCCCTGAGACTGCACAGTCGGTGTGTGTGTCTCTCAGTGCCTCTCTGAGACTGTACAGTTGGTGTGTGTGTGTCTCAGGGTCTCTGAGACTGCATTGTCGGTGTGTGTGTGTCTCAGGGTCTCTGAGACTGTACAGTTGGCGTGTGTGTGTCGCAGTGTCTCTCAGACTGTACAGTCGGTGTGTGTGTGTCTCAGTGTCTCTCAGACTGCACAGTTGGTGTGTGTGTGTCTCAGGGTCTCTGAGACTGTACAGTCGGTGTGTGTGTGTCTCAGTGTCTCGTTGAGACTGTACAGTCGCTGTGTGTGTGTCTCAGTGTCTCTGAGACTGTACAGTTGGTGTGTGTGTGTGTGTGTGTCTCTGAGACTGTACAGTCGGTGTGTGTGTGTCTCAGTGTCTCTCTGAGACTGTACAGTCAGTGTGTGTGTCTCTCAGTGTCTCTCTGAGACTGTACAGTTGGTGTGTGTATGTATCAGTGTCTCTCTGAGACTGTACAGTCGGTGTGTGTGTGTGTATTTCAGTTTCTCTGAGACTGTACAGTCAGTGTGTATGTGTCTCAGTGTCTCTCTGAGAATGAACTGTTGGTGTGTGAGTGTCTCTCTGAGACTGCACATTCGGTGTGTGTGTGTGTGTCTCAGTGTTTCTGAGACTGTACAGTCGGTGTGTGTGTGTCTCAGTGTCTCTGAGACTGTACAGTCGGTGTGTGTGTGTCTCAGGGTCTCCCTGAGACTGTACAGTTGGTGTGTGTGTGTCTCAGTGTCTCTCAGATGGTAGAGTTGGTGTGTGTGAGTCTCAGTGTCTCTCTGAGACTGTACAGTTGGTGTGTGTGTGTCTCAGGGTCTCTGAGACTGTACAGTCGGTGTGTGTGTGTCGCAGTGTCTCGTTGAGACTGTACAGTCGCTGTGTGTGTGTCTCAGTGTCTCTGAGACTGTACAGTTGGTGTGTGTGTGTGTGTGTCTCTCTGAGACTGTACAGTCATTGTGTGTGTGTCTCAGTGTCTCTCTGAGACTGTACAGTCGGTGTGTGTGTCTCAGTGTCTCTGAGACTGTACAGTCGGTGTGTATGTCTCATCACCGTGTCACTCGGAGACTGTACAGTTGGTGTGTGTGTGTCTCAGTGTCTCTCAGATGGTAGAATTGGTGTGTGTGAGTCTCAGTGTCTCTCTGAGACTGTACAGTCGGTGTGTGTGTATCTCATTGTCTCTCTGAGACTGTACAGTCGGTGTGTGTGTTTCTCAGGGTCTCTGAGACTGTACAGTTGGTGTGTGTGTGTCTCAGATTCTCTGAGACTGTACAGTTGGTGTGTGTGTGTCTCAGGGTCTCTGAGAATGTATAGTTGGTGTGTGTGTGTCTCAGGGTCTCTGAGACTGTACAGTCGGTGTGTGTGTGTCTCAGTGTCTCTCTGAGACTGTACAGTCAGTGTGTGTGTCTCAGTGTCTCTCTGAGACTGTACAGTCGGTGTGTGTGTGTCTCAGCGTCTCACTGAGACTCTACAGTCGGTGTGTGTGTATCTCAGTGTCTCTCAGACTGTACAGTCGGTGTGTGTGTGTCTCAGTGTCTCTCTGAGACTGTACAGTCGGTGTGTGTGTGTGTGTGTATCTCAGTGTCTCTCTATAAGACTGTACAGTTGGTGTGTGTATGTATCAGTGTCTCTCTGAGACTGTACAGTCGGTGTGTGTGTGTCTCAGTGTCTCTGAGACTGTACAGTTGGTGTGTGTGTGTCTCAGTGTCTCTGAGAATGAACTGTTGGTGTGTGTATGTATCAGTGTCTCTCTGAGACTGTACAGTCGGTGCGTGTGTGTGTCTCAGTGTTTCTGAGACTGTACAGCCAGTGTGTGTGTCTCACAGTGTCACTCGTAGTCTGTACAGTCGATGTGTGTGTGTCTCAGTGTCTCTGAGACTGTACAGCCGGTGTGTGTGTGTCTCAGTGTCTCTCTGAGACACTACAGTCGGTGTGTGTGTGTCTCAGTGTCTCTCAGACTGTACAGTCGGTGTGTGTGTGTCTCAGTGTCTCCCTGAGACTGCACAGTCGGTGTGTGTGTCTCTCAGTGCCTCTCTGAGACTGTACAGTTGGTGTGTGTGTGTCTCAGGGTCTCTGAGACTGCATTGTCGGTGTGTGTGTGTCTCAGGGTCTCTGAGACTGTACAGTTGGCGTGTGTGTGTCGCAGTGTCTCTCAGACTGTACAGTCGGTGTGTGTGTGTCTCAGTGTCTCTCAGACTGCACAGTTGGTGTGTGTGTGTCTCAGGGTCTCTGAGACTGTACAGTCGGTGTGTGTGTGTCTCAGTGTCTCGTTGAGACTGTACAGTCGCTGTGTGTGTGTCTCAGTGTCTCTGAGACTGTACAGTTGGTGTGTGTGTGTGTGTGTGTCTCTGAGACTGTACAGTCGGTGTGTGTGTGTCTCAGTGTCTCTCTGAGACTGTACCGTTGGTGTTTGTGTGTCTCAGGGTCTCTGAGACTGTACAGTCAGTGGGTGTGTGTCTCAGTGTCTCTCTGAGACTGTACAGTTGGTGTGTGTATGTATCAGTGTCTCTCTGAGACTGTACAGTCGGTGTGTGTGTGTGTATTTCAGTTTCTCTGAGACTGTACAGTCAGTGTGTATGTGTCTCAGTGTCTCTCTGAGAATGAACTGTTGGTGTGTGAGTGTCTCTCTGAGACTGCACATTCGGTGTGTGTGTGTGTGTCTCAGTGTTTCTGAGACTGTACAGTCGGTGTGTGTGTGTCTCAGTGTCTCTGAGACTGTACAGTCGGTGTGTGTGTGTCTCAGGGTCTCCCTGAGACTGTACAGTTGGTGTGTGTGTGTCTCAGTGTCTCTCAGATGGTAGAGTTGGTGTGTGTGAGTCTCAGTGTCTCTCTGAGACTGTACAGTTGGTGTGTGTGTGTCTCAGGGTCTCTGAGACTGTACAGTCGGTGTGTGTGTGTCGCAGTGTCTCGTTGAGACTGTACAGTCGCTGTGTGTGTGTCTCAGTGTCTCTGAGACTGTACAGTTGGTGTGTGTGTGTGTGTGTCTCTCTGAGACTGTACAGTCATTGTGTGTGTGTCTCAGTGTCTCTCTGAGACTGTACAGTCGGTGTGTGTGTCTCAGTTTCTCTGAGACTGTACAGTCGGTGTGTATGTCTCATCACCGTGTCACTCGGAGACTGTACAGTTGGTGTGTGTGTGTCTCAGTGTCTCTCAGATGGTAGAATTGGTGTGTGTGAGTCTCAGTGTCTCTCTGAGACTGTACAGTCGGTGTGTGTGTATCTCATTGTCTCTCTGAGACTGTACAGTCGGTGTGTGTGTTTCTCAGGGTCTCTGAGACTGTACAGTTGGTGTGTGTGTGTCTCAGATTCTCTGAGACTGTACAGTTGGTGTGTGTGTGTCTCAGGGTCTCTGAGAATGTATAGTTGGTGTGTGTGTGTCTCAGGGTCTCTGAGACTGTACAGTCGGTGTGTGTGTGTCTCAGTGTCTCTCTGAGACTGTACAGTCAGTGTGTGTGTCTCAGTGTCTCTCTGAGACTGTACAGTCGGTGTGTGTGTATCTCAGTGTCTCTCAGACTGTACAGTCGGTGTGTGTGTGTCTCAGTGTCTCTCTGAGACTGTACAGTCGGTGTGTGTGTGTGTGTGTGTATCTCAGTGTCTCTCTATAAGACTGTACAGTTGGTGTGTGTATGTATCAGTGTCTCTCTGAGACTGTACAGTCGGTGTGTGTGTGTCTCAGTGTCTCTGAGACTGTACAGTTGGTGTGTGTGTGTCTCAGTGTCTCTGAGAATGAACTGTTGGTGTGTGTATGTATCAGTGTCTCTCTGAGACTGTACAGTCGGTGCGTGTGTGTGTCTCAGTGTTTCTGAGACTGTACAGCCGGTGTGTGTGTCTCACAGTGTCACTCGGAGTCTGTACAGTCGATGTGTGTGTGTCTCAGTGTCTCTGAGACTGTACAGCCGGTGTGTGTGTGTCTCAGTGTCTCTCTGAGACACTACAGTCGGTGTGTGTGTGTCTCAGTGTCTCTCAGACTGTACAGTCGGTGTGTGTGTGTCTCAGGGTCTCCCTGAGACTGCACAGTCGGTGTGTGTGTCTCTCAGTGCCTCTCTGAGACTGTACAGTTGGTGTGTGTGTGTCTCAGGGTCTCTGAGACTGCATTGTCGGTGTGTGTGTGTCTCAGGGTCTCTGAGACTGTACAGTTGGCGTGTGTGTGTCGCAGTGTCTCTCAGACTGTACAGTCGGTGTGTGTGTGTCTCAGTGTCTCTCAGACTGCACAGTTGGTGTGTGTGTGTCTCAGGGTCTCTGAGACTGTACAGTCGGTGTGTGTGTGTCTCAGTGTCTCGTTGAGACTGTACAGTCGCTGTGTGTGTGTCTCAGTGTCTCTGAGACTGTACAGTTGGTGTGTGTGTGTGTGTGTGTCTCTCTGAGACTGTGCAGTCATTGTGTGTGTGTCTCAGTGTCTCTGAGACTGTACAGTCGGTGTGTATGTCTCATCACCGTGTCACTCGGAGACTGTACAGTCGGTGTGTGTGTGTGTCTCAGGGTCTCTGAGACTCTACAGTCGGTGTGTGTGTGTCTCAGTGTCTCTCAGATGGTAGAATTGGTGTGTGTGAGTCTCAGTGTCTCTCTGAGACTGTACAGTCGGTGTGTGTGTGTCTCAGTGTCTCTCAGATGGTAGAATTGGTGTGTGTGAGTCTCAGTGTCTCTCTGAGACTGTACAGTCGGTGTGTGTGTATCTCATTGTCTCTCTGAGACTGTACAGTCAGTGTGTGTGTGTGTATCTCAGTGTCTCTGAGACTGTATAGTCGGTGTGTGTTTGTCTCAGTGTCTCTCTGAGACTGTACAGTCGGTGTGTGTTTGTCTCAGTGTCTCTCTGAGACTGTACAGTCGGTGTGTGTGTTTCTCAGGGTCTCTGAGACTGTACAGTTGGTGTGTGTGTGTGTGTGTGTGTCTCAGGGTCTCTGAGACTGTACAGTCGGTGTGTGTGTGTCTCAGTGTCTCTGAGACTGTACAGTCGGTGTGTGTGTGTCTCAGTGTGTCCCGCAGACTGTACAGTCGGTGTGTGTGTGTCTCAGTGTCTCTCTGAGACTCTACAGTCGGTGTGTGTGTGTCTCAGGGTCTCTGAGACTGTACGGTCGGTGTGTGTGTGTCTCAGTGTCTCTCAGACTGTACATTGGTGTGTGTGTCTCACAGTGTCACTCGGAGACTGTACAGTCGGTGTGTGTGTGTCTCAGTGTCTCACTGAGACTCTACAGTCGGTGTGTGTGTGTCTCAGTGTCTCTCAGATGGTAGAGTTGGTGTGTGTGAGTCGCAGTGTCTCTCTGAGACTGTACAGTCGGTGTGTGTGTGTGTGTATCTCTGTGTCTCTCTGAGACTGTACAGTTGGTGTGTGTATCAGTGTCTCTCTGAGACTGTACAGTCAGTGTGTGTGTATCTCAGTGTCTCTCTGAGACTGTACATTTGGTGTGTGTATGTATCAGTGTCTCTCTGAGACTGTACAGTCGGTGTGTGTGTGTCTCATTGTCTCTGAGACTGTACGGTCGGTGTGTGTGTGTCTCAGTGTCTCTCAGACTGTACATTGGTGTGTGTGTCTCACAGTGTCACTCGGAGACTGTACAGTCGGTGTGTGTGTGTCTCAGTGTCTCACTGAGACTGTACAGTCGGTGTGTGTGTGTCTCAGTGTCACTCAGATGGTAGAGTTGGTGTGTGTGAGTCGCAGTGTCTCTCTGAGACTGTACAGTCGGTGTGTGTGTATCTCAGTGTCTCTCTGAGACTGTACATTTGGTGTGTGTATGTATCGGTGTCTCTCTGAGACTGTACAGTCGGTGTGTGTGTGTCTCATTGTCTCTGAGACTGTACAGTCAGTGTGTGTGTGTCTCAGTGTCTCTGAGACTGTACAGTTGGTGTGTGTGTGTCTCAGTGTCTCTGAGAATGAACAGTTGGTGTGTGTGTGTCTCAGGGTCTCTGAGACTGTACAGTCGGTGTGTATGTGTCTCAGTGTCTCTGCGACTGTACTGTCGGTGTGTGTGTGTCTCAGTGTCTCTGAGACTGTAGAGTCAGTGTTTGTGTGTCTCAGTGTCTCTGAGACTGTACAGTCGGTGTGTGTGTGTCTCAGTGTCTCTCAGGCTATACAGTCGGTGTGTGTGTGTCTCAGTGACTCTCAGACTGTACAGTCGGTGTGTGTGTGTCTCAGTGTCTCTCAGGCTGTGCAGTCGGTGTGTGTGTGTCTCAGTGTCTCTCTGAGACTGTGCAGTCGGTGAGTGTGTGTCTCAGTGTCTATCTGAGACGGTACAGTCGGTGTGTGCGTGTCTCAGTGTCTCTGAGACTGAACAGTCGGTGTGTGTGTGTCTCAGTGTCTCTGAGACTGTACAGTCATTGTGTGTGTGTCTCAGTGTGTCTCTGAGACATTAAAGTCAGTGTGTGTGTGTCTCAGTGTCTCTGAGACTGTACAGTCAGTGTGTGTGTGTCTCAGTGTCTCTGAGACTGTACAGTTGGTGTGTGTGTGTCTCAGATTCTCTGAGACTGTACAGTTGGTGTGTGTGTGTCTCAGGGTCTCTGAGAATGTATAGTTGGTGTGTGTGTGTCTCAGGGTCTCTGAGACTGTACAGTCGGTGTGTGTATGTATCAGTGTCTCTCTGAGACTGTACAGTCGGTGTGTGTGTGGCTATTTCAGTGTCTCTGAGACTGTACAGTCAGTGTATTTGTATCTCAGTGTCTCTGAGACTGTACAGTCAGTGTGTGTGTGTCTCAGTGTCTCTGAGACTGTACAGTTGGTGTGTGTGTGTCTCAGATTCTCTGGGACTGTACAGTTGGTGTGTGTGTGTCTCAGAATCTCTGAGAATGTATAGTTGGTGTGTGTGTGTCTCAGGGTCTCTGATACTGTACAGTCGGTGTGTGTGTGTCTCAGTGTCTCTCTGAGACTGTACAGTCGGTGTGTGTGTCTCACAGTGTCACTCGGAGACTGTACAGTCGATGTGTGTGTGTCTCAGTGTCTCTCTGAGACTGTGCAGTCGGTGAGTGTGTGTCTCAGTGTCTATCTGAGACGGTACAGTCGGTGTGTGCGTGTCTCAGTGTCTCTGAGACTGTACAGTCGGTGTGTGTGTGTGTCTCAGTGTCTCTCTGAGACTGTACAGTCGGTGTGTGTGTGTATCTCAGTGTTTCTGAGACTGTACAGCCGGTGTGTGTGTCTCAAAGTGTCACTCGGAGTCTGTACAGTCAATGTGTGTGTGTCTCAGTGTCTCTGAGACTGTACAGCCGGTGTGTGTGTGTCTCAGTGTCTCTCTGAGACACTACAGTCGGTGTGTGTGTGTCTCAGTGTCTCTCAGACTGTACAGTTGGTGTGTGTGTGTCTCAGGGTCTCTGAGACTGCATTGTCGGTGTGTGTGTGTCTCAGGGTCTCTGAGACTGTACAGTTGGTGTGTGTGTGTCGCAGTGTCTCTCAGGCTGTACAGTCGGTGTGTGTGTGTATCAGGGTGTCTGAGATTGTACAGTCGGTGTGTGTGTGTCTCAGTGTCTCTCTGAGACTGTACAGTTGGCGTGTGTGTGTCTCTCAGTGTCTCTCTGAGACTGTACAGTTGGCGTGTGTGTGTCTCTCATTGTCTCTCTGAGACTGTACAGTCAGTGTGTGTGTGTGTATCTCAGTGTCTCTGAGACTGTATAGTCGGTGTGTGTTTGTCTCAGTGTCTCTCTGAGACTGTACAGTCGGTGTGTGTGTTTCTCAGGGTCTCTGAGACTGTACAGTTGGTGTGTCTGTGTGTGTGTGTCTCAGGGTCTCTGAGACTGTACAGTCGGTGTGTGTGTGTCTCAGTGTCTCTGAGACTGTACAGTCGGTGTGTGTGTCTCAGTGTCTCTCTGAGACTCTACAATCGGTGTGTGTGTGTCTCAGTGTCTCTCAGACTGTACAGTCGGTGTGTGTGTGTCTCAGTGTGTCCCGCAGACTGTACAGTCGGTGTGTGTGTGTCTCAGTGTCTCTCTGAGACTCTACAGTCGGTGTGTGTGTGTCTCAGGGTCTCTGAGACTGTACGGTCGGTGTGTGTGTGTCTCAGTGTCTCTCAGACTGTACATTGGTGTGTGTGTCTCACAGTGTCACTCGGAGACTGTACAGTCGGTGTGTGTGTGTCTCAGTGTCTCACTGAGACTCTACAGTCGGTGTGTGTGTGTCTCAGTGTCTCTCAGATGGTAGAGTTGGTGTGTGTGAGTCGCAGTGTCTCTCTGAGACTGTACAGTCGGTGTGTGTGTGTGTGTATCTCTGTGTCTCTCTGAGACTGTACAGTTGGTGTGTGTATCAGTGTCTCTCTGAGACTGTACAGTCGGTGTGTGTGTATCTCAGGGTCTCTGAGAATGTACAGTTGGTGTGTGTGTGTCTCAGGGTCTCTGAGAATGTACAGTTGGTGTGTGTGTGTCTCAGGGTCTCTGAGACTGTACAGTCGGTGTGTGTGTCTCACAGTGTCACTCGGAGACTGTACAGTCGGTGTGTGTGTGTCTCAGTGTCTCACTGAGACTGTACAGTCGGTGTGTGTGTGTCTCAGTGTCTCTCAGATGGTAGAGTTGGTGTGTGTGAGTCTCAGTGTCTCTCTGAGACTGTACAGTCAGTGTGTGTGTATCTCAGTGTCTCTCTGAGACTGTACATTTGGTGTGTGTATGTATCAGTGTCTCTCTGAGACTGTACAGTCGGTGTGTGTGTGTCTCATTGTCTCTGAGACTGTACAGTCAGTGTGTGTGTGTCTCAGTGTCTCTGAGACTGTACAGTTGGTGTGTGTGTGTCTCAGTGTCTCTGAGAATGAACAGTTGGTGTGTGTGTGTCTCAGGGTCTCTGAGACTGTACAGTCGGTGTGTATGTGTCTCAGTGTCTCTGCGACTGTACTGTCGGTGTGTGTGTGTCTCAGTGTCTCTGAGACTGTAGAGTCAGTGTTTGCGTGTCTCAGTGTCTCTGAGACTGTACAGTCGGGGTGTGTGTGTGTCTCAGTGTCTCTCAGGCTATACAGTCGGTGTGTGTGTGTCTCAGTGACTCTCAGACTGTACAGTCGGTGTGTGTGTGTCTCAGTGTCTCTCAGGCTGTGCAGTCGGTGTGTGTGTGTCTCAGTGTCTCTCTGAGACTGTGCAGTCGGTGAGTGTGTGTCTCAGTGTCTATCTGAGACGGTACAGTCGGTGTGTGCGTGTCTCAGTGTCTCTGAGACTGAACAGTCGGTGTGTGTGTGTCTCAGTGTCTCTGAGACTGTACAGTCATTGTGTGTGTGTCTCAGTGTGTCTCTGAGACATTAAAGTCAGTGTGTGTGTGTCTCAGTGTCTCTGAGACTGTACAGTCAGTGTGTGTGTGTCTCAGTGTCTCTGAGACTGTACAGTTGGTGTGTGTGTGTCTCAGATTCTCTGAGACTGTACAGTTGGTGTGTGTGTGTCTCAGAATCTCTGAGAATGTATAGTTGGTGTGTGTGTGTCTCAGGGTCTCTGATACTGTACAGTCGGTGTGTGTGTGTCTCAGTGTCTCTCTGAGACTGTACAGTCGGTGTGTGTGTCTCACAGTGTCACTCGGAGACTGTACAGTCGATGTGTGTGTGTCTCAGTGTCTCTCTGAGACTGTGCAGTCGGTGAGTGTGTGTCTCAGTGTCTATCTGAGATGGTACAGTCGGTGTGTGCGTGTCTCAGTGTCTCTGAGACTGAACAGTCGGTGTGTGTGTGTCTCAGTGTCTCTGAGACTGTACAGTCATTGTGTGTGTGTCTCAGTGGGCAACACGGTGGCATAGTGGTTAGCACTGGTGCCTCACAGCGCCAGGGACCCGGGTTCGAATCTGACCTCGGGTGATTGTCTGTGTGGAGTTTGCACATTCTCCCCGTGTCTGCGTGGGTTTCCTCCGGGTGCTCCGGTTTCCTCCCACAGTCCAAAAATGTGTGGGTTAGGTTGATTTGGCTATGATAAATTGACCCTTAGTGTTAGGGGGGATTAAATATGTGGGGTTATGGGGATAGGATGGGATATGTTAGGGGGAATTAAATACGTGGGGTTACGGGGATAGGGTGGGATATGTGTCGGTGTAGGCTTGATGTGGGGATTCTGTGTGAGAAAGCAGGGACAGGGTACTGGATTTGGATGATCAGCCATGATCGTATTGAATGGTGGAGCAGGCTCGACGGGCCGAATGGCCTACTCCTGCTCCTAGTTTCTATATTTCTATGTTTCTATTAAAGTCAGTGTGTGTGTATCTCAGTGTCTCTGAGACTCTACAGTCAGTGTGTGTGTGTCTCTGAGACTGTACAGTTGGTGTGTGTGTGTCTCAGATTCTCTGAGACTGTACAGTTGGTGTGTGTGTGTCTCAGGGTCTCTGAGAATGTATAGTTGGTGTGTGTGTGTCTCAGGGTCTCTGAGCCTGTACAGTCGGTGTGTGTGTGTCTCAGTGTCACTCGGAGACTGTACAGTCGATGTGTGTGTGTCTCAGTGTCTCTGAGACGGTACAGTCAGTGTGTGTGTGTCTCAGTGTCTCACTGAGACTCTACAGTCGGTGTGTGTGTATCTCAGTGTCTCTCAGACTGTACAGTCGGTGTGTGTGAGTCTCAGTGTCTCTCTGAGACTGTACAGTCTGTGTGTGTGTGTTTATCTCAGTGTCTCTCTATGAGACTGTACAGTTGGTGTGTGTATGTATCAGTGTCTCTCTGAGACTGTACAGTCGGTGTGTGTGTGTCTCAGTGTCTCTGAGACTGTACAGTCGGTGTGTGTGTGTCTCAGTGTCTCTGAGAATGAACTGTTGGTGTGTGTGTGTCTCAGGGTCTCTGAGACTGTACAGTCGGTGTGTGTGTGTGTCTCAGTGTCTCTCTGAGACTGTACAGTCGGTGTGTGTGTGTATCTCAGTGTTTCTGAGACTGTACAGCCGGTGTGTGTGTCTCAAAGTGTCACTCGGAGTCTGTACAGTCAATGTGTGTGTGTCTCAGTGTCTCTGAGACTGTACAGCCGGTGTGTGTGTGTCTCAGTGTCTCTCTGAGACACTACAGTCGGTGTGTGTGTGTCTCAGTGTCTCTCAGACTGTACAGTTGGTGTGTGTGTGTCTCAGGGTCTCTGAGACTGCATTGTCGGTGTGTGTGTGTCTCAGGGTCTCTGAGACTGTACAGTTGGTGTGTGTGTGTCGCAGTGTCTCTCAGGCTGTACAGTCGGTGTGTGTGTGTATCAGGGTGTCTGAGATTGTACAGTCGGTGTGTGTGTGTCTCAGTGTCTCTCTGAGACTGTACAGTTGGCGTGTGTGTGTCTCTCAGTGTCTCTCTGAGACTGTACAGTCAGTGTGTGTGTGTGTGTATTTCAGTTTCTCTGAGAATGAACTGTTGGGGTGTGTGTGTCTCAGTGTCTCTCTGAGACTGTACAGTTGGTGTGTGTGTGTCTCAGTGTCTCTGAGACTGTACAGTTGGTGTGTGTGTGTCTCAGTGTCTCACAGGCTGTACAGTCAGTTTATGTGTGTATCAGGGTCTCTGAGACTGTACAGTCGGTGTGTGTGTGTCTCAGTGTCTCTGAGACTGTACAGTCGGTGTGTGTGTGTCTCAGTGTCTCTCTGAGACTGTACCGTTGGTGTTTGTGTGTCTCAGGGTCTCTGAGACTGTACAGTCAGTGGGTGTGTGTCTCAGTGTCTCTCTGAGACTGTACAGTTGGTGTGTGTGTGTCTCAGGGTCTCTGAGACTGTACAGTCAGTGTGTGTGTCTCTCAGTGTCTCCCTGAGACTGCACAGTTGGTGTGTGTATGTATCAGTGTCTCTCTGAGACTGTACAGTCGGTGTGTGTGTGTGTATTTCAGTTTCTCTGAGACTGTACAGTCAGTGTGTGTGTGTTTATCTCAGTGTCTCTCTATGAGACTGTACAGTTGGTGTGTGTATGTATCAGTGTCTCTCTCAGACTGTACAGTCGGTGTGTGTGTGTCTCAGTGTGTCCCGCAGACTGTACAGTCGGTGTGTGTGTGTCTCAGTGTCTCTCTGAGACTCTACAGTCGGTGTGTGTGTGTCTCAGGGTCTCTGAGACTGTACGGTCGGTGTGTGTGTGTCTCAGTGTCTCTCAGACTGTACATTGGTGTGTGTGTCTCACAGTGTCACTCGGAGACTGTACAGTCGGTGTGTGTGTGTCTCAGTGTCTCACTGAGACTCTACAGTCGGTGTGTGTGTGTCTCAGTGTCTCTCAGATGGTAGAGTTGGTGTGTGTGAGTCGCAGTGTCTCTCTGAGACTGTACAGTCGGTGTGTGTGTGTGTGTATCTCTGTGTCTCTCTGAGACTGTACAGTTGGTGTGTGTATCAGTGTCTCTCTGAGACTGTACAGTCGGTGTGTGTGTATCTCAGGGTCTCTGAGAATGTACAGTTGGTGTGTGTGTGTCTCAGGGTCTCTGAGAATGTACAGTTGGTGTGTGTGTGTCTCAGGGTCTCTGAGACTGTACAGTCGGTGTGTGTGTCTCACAGTGTCACTCGGAGACTGTACAGTCGGTGTGTGTGTGTCTCAGTGTCTCACTGAGACTGTACAGTCGGTGTGTGTGTGTCTCAGTGTCTCTCAGATGGTAGAGTTGGTGTGTGTGAGTCTCAGTGTCTCTCTGAGACTGTACAGTCAGTGTGTGTGTATCTCAGTGTCTCTCTGAGACTGTACATTTGGTGTGTGTATGTATCAGTGTCTCTCTGAGACTGTACAGTCGGTGTGTGTGTGTCTCATTGTCTCTGAGACTGTACAGTCAGTGTGTGTGTGTCTCAGTGTCTCTGAGACTGTACAGTTGGTGTGTGTGTGTCTCAGTGTCTCTGAGAATGAACAGTTGGTGTGTGTGTGTCTCAGGGTCTCTGAGACTGTACAGTCGGTGTGTATGTGTCTCAGTGTCTCTGCGACTGTACTGTCGGTGTGTGTGTGTCTCAGTGTCTCTGAGACTGTAGAGTCAGTGTTTGCGTGTCTCAGTGTCTCTGAGACTGTACAGTCGGGGTGTGTGTGTGTCTCAGTGTCTCTCAGGCTATACAGTCGGTGTGTGTGTGTCTCAGTGACTCTCAGACTGTACAGTCGGTGTGTGTGTGTCTCAGTGTCTCTCAGGCTGTGCAGTCGGTGTGTGTGTGTCTCAGTGTCTCTCTGAGACTGTGCAGTCGGTGAGTGTGTGTCTCAGTGTCTATCTGAGACGGTACAGTCGGTGTGTGCGTGTCTCAGTGTCTCTGAGACTGAACAGTCGGTGTGTGTGTGTCTCAGTGTCTCTGAGACTGTACAGTCATTGTGTGTGTGTCTCAGTGTGTCTCTGAGACATTAAAGTCAGTGTGTGTGTGTCTCAGTGTCTCTGAGACTGTACAGTCAGTGTGTGTGTGTCTCAGTGTCTCTGAGACTGTACAGTTGGTGTGTGTGTGTCTCAGATTCTCTGAGACTGTACAGTTGGTGTGTGTGTGTCTCAGAATCTCTGAGAATGTATAGTTGGTGTGTGTGTGTCTCAGGGTCTCTGATACTGTACAGTCGGTGTGTGTGTGTCTCAGTGTCTCTCTGAGACTGTACAGTCGGTGTGTGTGTCTCACAGTGTCACTCGGAGACTGTACAGTCGATGTGTGTGTGTCTCAGTGTCTCTCTGAGACTGTGCAGTCGGTGAGTGTGTGTCTCAGTGTCTATCTGAGATGGTACAGTCGGTGTGTGCGTGTCTCAGTGTCTCTGAGACTGAACAGTCGGTGTGTGTGTGTCTCAGTGTCTCTGAGACTGTACAGTCATTGTGTGTGTGTCTCAGTGGGCAACACGGTGGCATAGTGGTTAGCACTGGTGCCTCACAGCGCCAGGGACCCGGGTTCGAATCTGACCTCGGGTGATTGTCTGTGTGGAGTTTGCACATTCTCCCCGTGTCTGCGTGGGTTTCCTCCGGGTGCTCCGGTTTCCTCCCACAGTCCAAAAATGTGTGGGTTAGGTTGATTTGGCTATGATAAATTGACCCTTAGTGTTAGGGGGGATTAAATATGTGGGGTTATGGGGATAGGATGGGATATGTTAGGGGGAATTAAATACGTGGGGTTACGGGGATAGGGTGGGATATGTGTCGGTGTAGGCTTGATGTGGGGATTCTGTGTGAGAAAGCAGGGACAGGGTACTGGATTTGGATGATCAGCCATGATCGTATTGAATGGTGGAGCAGGCTCGACGGGCCGAATGGCCTACTCCTGCTCCTAGTTTCTATATTTCTATGTTTCTATTAAAGTCAGTGTGTGTGTATCTCAGTGTCTCTGAGACTCTACAGTCAGTGTGTGTGTGTCTCTGAGACTGTACAGTTGGTGTGTGTGTGTCTCAGATTCTCTGAGACTGTACAGTTGGTGTGTGTGTGTCTCAGGGTCTCTGAGAATGTATAGTTGGTGTGTGTGTGTCTCAGGGTCTCTGAGCCTGTACAGTCGGTGTGTGTGTGTCTCAGTGTCACTCGGAGACTGTACAGTCGATGTGTGTGTGTCTCAGTGTCTCTGAGACGGTACAGTCAGTGTGTGTGTGTCTCAGTGTCTCACTGAGACTCTACAGTCGGTGTGTGTGTATCTCAGTGTCTCTCAGACTGTACAGTCGGTGTGTGTGAGTCTCAGTGTCTCTCTGAGACTGTACAGTCTGTGTGTGTGTGTTTATCTCAGTGTCTCTCTATGAGACTGTACAGTTGGTGTGTGTATGTATCAGTGTCTCTCTGAGACTGTACAGTCGGTGTGTGTGTGTCTCAGTGTCTCTGAGACTGTACAGTCGGTGTGTGTGTGTCTCAGTGTCTCTGAGAATGAACTGTTGGTGTGTGTGTGTCTCAGGGTCTCTGAGACTGTACAGTCGGTGTGTGTGTGTGTCTCAGTGTCTCTCTGAGACTGTACAGTCGGTGTGTGTGTGTATCTCAGTGTTTCTGAGACTGTACAGCCGGTGTGTGTGTCTCAAAGTGTCACTCGGAGTCTGTACAGTCAATGTGTGTGTGTCTCAGTGTCTCTGAGACTGTACAGCCGGTGTGTGTGTGTCTCAGTGTCTCTCTGAGACACTACAGTCGGTGTGTGTGTGTCTCAGTGTCTCTCAGACTGTACAGTTGGTGTGTGTGTGTCTCAGGGTCTCTGAGACTGCATTGTCGGTGTGTGTGTGTCTCAGGGTCTCTGAGACTGTACAGTTGGTGTGTGTGTGTCGCAGTGTCTCTCAGGCTGTACAGTCGGTGTGTGTGTGTATCAGGGTGTCTGAGATTGTACAGTCGGTGTGTGTGTGTCTCAGTGTCTCTCTGAGACTGTACAGTTGGCGTGTGTGTGTCTCTCAGTGTCTCTCTGAGACTGTACAGTCAGTGTGTGTGTGTGTGTATTTCAGTTTCTCTGAGAATGAACTGTTGGGGTGTGTGTGTCTCAGTGTCTCTCTGAGACTGTACAGTTGGTGTGTGTGTGTCTCAGTGTCTCTGAGACTGTACAGTTGGTGTGTGTGTGTCTCAGTGTCTCACAGGCTGTACAGTCAGTTTATGTGTGTATCAGGGTCTCTGAGACTGTACAGTCGGTGTGTGTGTGTCTCAGTGTCTCTGAGACTGTACAGTCGGTGTGTGTGTGTCTCAGTGTCTCTCTGAGACTGTACCGTTGGTGTTTGTGTGTCTCAGGGTCTCTGAGACTGTACAGTCAGTGGGTGTGTGTCTCAGTGTCTCTCTGAGACTGTACAGTTGGTGTGTGTGTGTCTCAGGGTCTCTGAGACTGTACAGTCAGTGTGTGTGTCTCTCAGTGTCTCCCTGAGACTGCACAGTTGGTGTGTGTATGTATCAGTGTCTCTCTGAGACTGTACAGTCGGTGTGTGTGTGTGTATTTCAGTTTCTCTGAGACTGTACAGTCAGTGTGTATGTGTCTCAGTGTCTCTCTGAGAATGAACTGTTGGTGTGTGAGTGTCTCTCTGAGACTGCACATTCGGTGTGTGTGTGTGTCTCAGTGTTTCTGAGACTGTACAGTCGGTGTGTGTGTGTCTCAGTGTCTCTGAGACTGTACAGTCGGTGTGTGTGTGTCTCAGGGTCTCCCTGAGACTGTACAGTTGGTGTGTGTGTGTCTCAGTGTCTCTCAGATGGTAGAGTTGGTGTGTGTGAGTCTCAGTGTCTCTCTGAGACTGTACAGTTGGTGTGTGTGTGTCTCAGGGTCTCTGAGACTGTACAGTCGGTGTGTGTGTGTCGCAGTGTCTCGTTGAGACTGTACAGTCGCTGTGTGTGTGTCTCAGTGTCTCTGAGACTGTACAGTTGGTGTGTGTGTGTCTCTCTGAGACTGTACAGTCATTGTGTGTGTGTCTCAGTGTCTCTCTGAGACTGTACAGTCGGTGTGTGTGTCTCAGTGTCTCTGAGACTGTACAGTCGGTGTGTATGTCTCATCACCGTGTCACTCGGAGACTGTACAGTAGGTGTGTGTGTGTCTCAGTGTCTCTCAGATGGTAGAATTGGTGTGTGTGAGTCTCAGTGTCTCTCTGAGACTGTACAGTCGGTGTGTGTGTATCTCATTGTCTCTCTGAGACTGTACAGTCAGTGTGTGTGTTTCTCAGGGTCTCTGAGACTGTACAGTTGGTGTGTGTGTGTCTCAGATTCTCTGAGACTGTACAGTTGGTGTGTGTGTGTCTCAGGGTCTCTGAGAATGTATAGTTGGTGTGTGTGTGTCTCAGGGTCTCTGAGACTGTACAGTCGGTGTGTGTGTGTCTCAGTGTCTCTCTGAGACTGTACAGTCAGTGTGTGTGTCTCAGTGTCTCTCTGAGACTGTACAGTCGGTGTGTGTGTGTCTCAGCGTCTCACTGAGACTCTACAGTCGGTGTGTGTGTATCTCAGTGTCTCTCAGACTGTACAGTCGGTGTGTGTGTGTCTCAGTGTCTCTCTGAGACTGTACAGTCGGTGTGTGTGTGTGTGTATCTCAGTGTCTCTCTATAAGACTGTACAGTTGGTGTGTGTATGTATCAGTGTCTCTCTGAGACTGTACAGTCGGTGTGTGTGTGTCTCAGTGTCTCTGAGACTGTACAGTTGGTGTGTGTGTGTCTCAGTGTCTCTGAGAATGAACTGTTGGTGTGTGTATGTATCAGTGTCTCTCTGAGACTGTACAGTCGGTGCGTGTGTGTGTCTCAGTGTTTCTGAGACTGTACAGCCGGTGTGTGTGTCTCACAGTGTCACTCGGAGTCTGTACAGTCGATGTGTGTGTGTCTCAGTGTCTCTGAGACTGTACAGCCGGTGTGTGTGTGTCTCAGTGTCTCTCTGAGACACTACAGTCGGTGTGTGTGTGTCTCAGTGTCTCTCAGACTGTACAGTCGGTGTGTGTGTGTCTCAGTGTCTCCCTGAGACTGCACAGTCGGTGTGTGTGTCTCTCAGTGCCTCTCTGAGACTGTACAGTTGGTGTGTGTGTGTCTCAGGGTCTCTGAGACTGCATTGTCGGTGTGTGTGTGTCTCAGTGTCTCTCAGACTGCACAGTTGGTGTGTGTGTGTCTCAGGGTCTCTGAGACTGTACAGTCGGTGTGTGTGTGTCTCAGTGTCTCGTTGAGACTGTACAGTCGCTGTGTGTGTGTCTCAGTGTCTCTGAGACTGTACAGTTGGTGTGTGTGTGTGTGTGTGTGTCTCTCTGAGACTGTACAGTCATTGTGTGTGTGTCTCAGTGTCTCTCTGAGACGTTACAGTCGGTGTGTGTGTGTCTCAGTGTCTCTGAGACTGTACAGTTGGTGCATGTGTCTCAGTGTCTCTGAGACTGTACAGTCGGTGTGTATGTCTCATCACCGTGTCACTCGGAGACTGTACAGTCGGTGTGTGTGTGTGTCTCAGGGTCTCTGAGACTCTTCAGTCGGTGTGTGTGTGTCTCAGTGTCTCTCAGATGGTAGAATTGGTGTGTGTGAGTCTCAGTGTCTCTCTGAGACTGTACAGTCGGTGTGTGTGTATCTCATTGTCTCTCTGAGACTGTACAGTCAGTGTGTGTGTGTGTATCTCAGTGTCTCTGAGACTGTATAGTCGGTGTGTGTTTGTCTCAGTGTCTCTCTGAGACTGTACAGTCAGTGTGTGTGTGTGTATCTCAGTGTCTCTGAGACTGTATAGTCGGTGTGTGTTTGTCTCAGTGTCTCTCTGAGACTGTACAGTCGGTGTGTGTGTTTCTCAGGGTCTCTGAGACTGTACAGTTGGTGTGTGTGTGTGTGTGTCTCAGGGTCTCTGAGACTGTACAGTCGGTGTGTGTGTGTCTCAGTGTCTCTGAGACTGTACAGTCGGTGTGTGTGTCTCAGTGTCTCTCTGAGACTCTACAGTCGGTGTGTGTGTGTCTCAGTGTCTCTCAGACTGTACAGTCGGTGTGTGTGTGTCTCAGTGTGCCCGCAGACTGTACAGTCGGTGTGTGTGTGTCTCAGTGTCTCTCTGAGACTCTACAGTCGGTGTGTGTGTGTCTCAGGGTCTCTGAGACTGTACAGTCGGTGTGTGTGTGTCTCAGTGTCTCTCTGAGACTGTACAGTCGGTGTGTGTGTGTCTCAATGTCTCTCTGAGACTGTACAGTCGGTGTGTGTGTGTGTCTCAGTGTCTCTCAGACTGTACAGTCGGTGTGTGTGTGTCTCAGTGTCTCTCAGACTGCACAGTCGGTGTGTGTGTGTCTCAGTGTCTCGTTGAGACTGTACAGTCGCTGTGTGTGTGTCTCAGTGTCTCTGAGACTGTACAGTTGGTGTGTGTGTGTGTGTGTCTCTCTGAGACTGTACAGTCAGTGTGTGTGTGTCTCAGTGTCTCTCTGAGACTTTACAGTCGGTGTGTGTGTGTCTCAGTGTCTCTGAGACTGTACAGTTTGTGCGTGTGTCGCAGGGTCTCTGAGACTGTACAGCCGGTGTGTGTGTCTCAGTGTCTCTGAGACTGTACAGTCGGTGTGTATGTCTCATCACCGTGTCACTCGGAGACTGTACAGTTGGTGTGTGTGTGTGTGTCTCAGGGTCTCTGAGACTGTACAGTTGGTGTGTATGTCTCATCACCGTGTCACTCGGAGGCTGTACAGTCGGTATGTGCATGTCTCCGTGTCTCTGAGACTGTACAGTCGGTGTGTGTGTGTGTGTCTCAGGGTATCTGAGACTGTACAGTCGGTGTGTGTGTGTCTCAGTGTCTCTCAGATGGTAGAGTTGGTGTGTGTGAGTCTCAGTGTCTCTCTGAGACTCTACAGTCGGTGTGTGTGTATCTCATTGTCTCTCTGAGACTGTACAGTCAGTGTGTGTGTGTGTATGTCAGTGTCTCTGAGACTGTACAGTCGGTGTGTGTTTGTCTCAGTGTCTCTCTGAGATTGTACAGTCAGTGTGTGTGTGTCTCAGGGTCTCTGAGACTGTACAGTTGTTGTGTGTTTGCGTCTCAAGGTCTCTGAGACTGTACAGTCGGTGTATGTGTGTCTCAGTGTCTCTGAGACTGTACAGTCGGTGTGCGTGTCTCACAGTGTCACTCGGAGACTGTACAATCGGTGTGTGTGTGTCTCAGTGTCTCTCAGACTGTACAGTCGGTGTGTGTGTGTCTCAGTGTCTATGAGACTGTACAGTCGGTGTGTGTGTGTCTCAGGGTCTCTCTGAGACTGTACAGCCGGTGTGTGTGTGTCTCAGTGTCTCTCTGAGAATCTACAGTCAGTGTGTGTGTGTCTCAGTGTCTCTCAGACTGTACAGTCGGTGTGTGTGTGTCTCAGGTGTCTCTCAGACTGCACAGTCGGTGTGTGTGTGTCTCAGGGTCTCCCTGAGACTGTACAGTCGGTGTGTGTGTGTGTCTCAGTGTCTCGTTGAGACTGTACAGTTGCTGTGTGTGTGTCTCAGTGTCTCTGAGACTGTACAGTTGGTGTGTGTGTGTGTGTCTCTCTCTGAGACTGTACAGTCAGTGTGTGTGTGTTTCAGTGTCTCTCTGAGACTTTACAGTCGGTGTGTGTGTGTCTCAGTGTCTCTGAGACTGTACAGTTGGTGCGTGTGTCTCAGGGTCTCTGAGACTGTACAGTTGGTGCGTGTGTCTCAGGGTCTCTGAGACTGTACAGTCGGTGTGTGTGTCTCAGTGTCTCTGAGACTGTACAGTCGGTGTGTATGTCCCATCACCGTGTCACTCGGAGACTGTACAGTCGGTGTGTGTGTGTGTGTGTGTCTCAGGGTCTCTGAGCCTGTACAGTCGGTGTGTGTGTGTCTCAGTGTCTCTCAGATGGTAGAATTGGTGTGTGTGAGTCTCAGTGTCTCTCTGAGACTGTACAGTTGGTGTGTGTGTATCTCATTGTCTCTCTGAGACTGTACAGTCAGTGTGTGTGTGTGTATCTCAGTGTCTCTGAGACTGTACAGTTGGTGTGTGTTTGTCTCAGTGTCTGTCAGACTGTACAGTCGATGTGTGTGTGTGTCAGTGTTTCTGAGACTGTACAGATGGTGTGTGTGTGTCTCAGTGTCTCTCTGAGACTCTACAGTCGGTGTGTGTGTGTCTCAGTGTCTCTCAGACTGTACAGTCGGTGCGTGTGTGTCTCAGTGTGTCCCTGAGACTGTACAGTCGGTGTGTGTGTTTCTCAGGGTCTCTGAGACTGTACCGTTGGTGTGTGTGCGTGTGTCTCAGGGTCTCTGAGACTGTACAGTCGGTGTGTGTGTGTCTCAGTGTCTGTCAGACTGTACAGTCGATGTGTGTGTGTGTCAGTGTTTCTGAGACTCTACAGTCGGTGTGTGTGTGTCTCAGTGTCTCTCAGACTGTACAGTCGGTGCGTGTGTGTCTCAGTGTGTCCCTGAGACTGTACAGTCGGTGTGTGTGTGTCTCAGTGTCTCTCTGAGATTCTACAGTCGGTGTGTGTGTGTCTCAGTGTCTCTCAGGCTGTACAGTCAGTGTGTGTGTGTCTCAGTGTCTCTCAGATGGTAGAATTGGTGTGTGTGAGTCTCAGTGTCTCTCTGAGACTGTATAGTCGGTGTGTGTGTATCTCATTGTCTCTCTGAGACTGTACAGTCAGTGTGTGTGTGTGTGTGTATCTCAGTGTCTCTGAGACTGTACAGTCGGTGTGTGTTTGTCTCAGTGTCTCTCTGAGACTGTACAGTTGGTGTGTGTGTGTCTCAGGGTCTCTGAGACTGTACAGTTGGTGTGTGTGTGTGTCTCAGGGTCTCTGAGACTGTACAGTTGGTGTGTGTGTGTCTCAGTGTCTTTCTGAGACTGTACAGTTGGTGTGTGTGTGTCTCAGTGTCTTTCTGAGACTGTACAGTTGGTGTGTGTGTGTCTCAGGGTCTCTGAGACTTTACAGTTGGTGTGTGTGTGTCTCAGTGTCTCTCAGGCTGTACAGTCGGTGTGTGTGTGTATCAGGGTCTTTGAGACTGTACAGTTGGTGTGTGTGTGTCTCAGGCTCTCTGAGACTGTACAGTTGGTGTGCGTGTGTCTCAGTGTCTCTCAGGCTGTACAGTCGGTGTGTGTGTGTCTCAGTGTCTCGCTGAGACTGTACAGTTGCTGTGTGTGTGTCTCAGTGTCTCTGAGACTGTACAGTTGGTGTGTGTGTGTGTGTGTCTCTCTGAGACTGTACAGTCAGTGTGTGTGTGTGTGTGACTGGTCCTGTGTGAGTGTGTGTGTGTGTGTGTGTGTGTGTGTGTGTGTGTGTGTGTTACTGGTCCTGTGTGTGTGTGTGTGTGTGTGTGTGTGTGTGTTACTGGTCCTGTGTTAGTGTGTGTGTGTGTGTGTGTGTGAAAGTGTGTGTGTGTGTGTTACTGGTCCTGTGAGTGTGTGTGTGTGTGTGTGTGTTACTGGTCCTGTGAGGGTGTGTGTGTGTGTGTTACTGGTCCTGTGTGTGAGTGTGTGTGTGTGTGTTACTGGTCCTGTGAGTGTGTGTGTGTGTGTGTGTGTGTGTTACTGGTCCTGTGTGTGTGTGTGTGTGTGTGTGTGTGTGTGTGTGTGTGTGTTACGGGTCCTGTGTGTGAGTGTGTGTGTGTGTCTGTTACTGGTCCTGTGAGTGTGTGTGTGTGTGTGTGTGTGTCTGTTACTGGTCCTGTGAGTGTGTGTGTGTGTGTGTGTGTGTGACTGGTCCTGTGTGAGTGTGTGAGTGTGTGAGTGTGTGTGTTACTGGTCCTGTGTGAGTGTGAGTGTGTGTGTGTGTGTGTGTGTTACTGGTCCTCTGTGAGTGTGTGTGAGTGTGAGTGTGAGTGTGAGTGTGTG
>JASTWF010001378.1:0-5000 GCA_030390025.1 Squalus acanthias | reverse complement strand
TAGATTCCAGCCTGTAACTCACTCCCGGGTATCTGTTATTCTATATATAAACCCCCGAACCCCTCGATTAGATTCCAGCCTGTAACTCACTCCCGGGTATCTGTTATTCTATATATAAACCACCCGAACCCCTCGATTAGATTCGAGCCTATAACCATCTCCCGGGTATCTGTTATTCTATATATAAACCCCCCGAACCCCTCGATTAGATTCCAGCCTGTAACTCACTCCCTGGGTATCTGTTATTCTATATATAAACCCCCCGAACCCCACGATTAGATCCCGGCCTGTAATTCACTCCCGGGTAACTGTTATTCTATATATAAACTACCCGAACCCCTCGATTAGATTCCAACCTGTAACTCACTCCCGGGTATCTGGTATTCTATATATAAACCCCCCGAACCCCTCGATTAGATTCCAACCTGTAACTCACTCCCGGGTATCCTTTATTCCATATATAAACCCCCAAACCCCTCGATTAGATCAAAGCCTGTAACTCACTCCCGGATGTCTGTTATTCTATAGATAATTCACCGAACCCCTCGATTAGATTCCAGTCTGTAACTCACTCCCGGGTATCTGTTATTTTATATATAAACCCCCCGAACCCCTCGATCAGATTCCATCCTGTAACTCACTTCCGGGTATCTGTTATTCTATACATAAACTACCCGAAAACCTCGATTAGATTCCAGCCTATAACTCACTCCTGGGTATCTGTTATTCTATATATAAACCCCCCGAACTGCTCGATTAGATTCCAGCCTGTAACTCACTCCCGGGTATCTGTTATTCTACATATAAACACTCGAACCTCTCGATTAGATTCCAGCCTGTAACTCACTCTTGGGTATCTGTTATTCTATATATAAACCCCCCGAACTGCTCGATTAGATTCCAGCCAGTAACTCACTCCCGGGTATCTGTTATTCTATATATAAACCCCGCCCGAACCCTTCGATTAGGTTCCAGCCTATAACTCACTCCCGGGTATCTGTTATTCTATATATAAACCACCCGAACATTCGATTAGATTCCAGCCTGGACCTCACTCCCGGGTATCTGTTATTCTATATATTAACCCCTTGAACCCCTCGATTAGTTTCCAGTCTGTAACTCACTCCCGGGTATCTGTTATTCTATATATAAACCACCCGAACCCCTCGATTAGATTCCAGCCTGTAACTCACTCCCGGGTATCTGTTATTCTTAATATATACCCCCCGAACCCCTCGATTAGATTCCAGCCTGTAACTCACTCCCGGGGATCTGTTATTCTATATATAAACCACCCGAACCCCTCGATTAGATTCCAGCCTGTAACTCACTCCCGGGTATCCAGTATTCTATATATAAACCACCCGAACCCCTCGATTAGATCAAAGCCTGGAACTAACTCCCGGGTATCTGTTATTCTATATATAAACCCCCCTGAACCCCTCGATTAGTTTCCAGCCTGTAACTCACTCCCGGGTATCTGTTATTCTATATATAAACCCCCCCGAACCCCTCGATTAGTTTCCAGCCTGTAACTCACTCCCGGGTATCTGTTATTCTATATATAAACCCCCCGAACCCCTCGATTAGATTCCAGTCTGTAACTCACTCCCGGGTATCTGTTATTCTATATATAAACCCCCCCGAACCCCTCGATTAGTTTCCAGCCTGTAACTCACTCCCGGGTATCTGTTATTCTATATATAAACCCCGCCGAAACCCTCGATTAGATTCCAGCCTGTAACTCACTCCCGGGTATCCTTTATTCCATATATAAACCCCCAAACCCCTCGATTAGATCAAAGCCTGTAACTCACTCCCGGATGTCTGTTATTCTATAGATAATTCACCGAACCCCTCGATTAGATTCCAGTCTGTAACTCACTCCCGGGTATCTGTTATTTTATATATAAACCCCCCGAACCCCTCGATCAGATTCCATCCTGTAACTCACTTCCGGGTATCTGTTATTCTATACATAAACTACCCGAAAACCTCGATTAGATTCCAGCCTATAACTCACTCCTGGGTATCTGTTATTCTATATATAAACCCCCCGAACTGCTCGATTAGATTCCAGCCTGTAACTCACTCCCGGGTATCTGTTATTCTACATATAAACACTCGAACCTCTCGATTAGATTCCAGCCTGTAACTCACTCTTGGGTATCTGTTATTCTATATATAAACCCCCCGAACTGCTCGATTAGATTCCAGCCAGTAACTCACTCCCGGGGATCTGTTATTCTATATATAAACCCCCCCCGAACCCCTCGATTAGATTCGAGCCTATAACCATCTCCCGGGTATCTGTTATTCTATATATAAACCCCCCGAACCCCTCGATTAGATTCCAGCCTGTAACTCACTCCCTGGGTACCTGTTATTCTATATATAAACCCCCCGAACCCCACGATTAGATCCCGGCCTGTAATTCACTCCCGGGTAACTGTTATTCTATATATAAACTACCCGAACCCCTCGATTAGATTCCAACCTGTAACTGACTCCCGGGTATCTGGTATTCTATATATAAACCCCCCGAACCCCTCAATTAGATTCCAGTCTGTAACTCACTCCCGGGTATCTGGTATTCTATATATAAACCCCCCGAACCCCTCGATTAGATTCCAACCTGTAACTCGCTCCCGGGTATCCTTTATTCCATATATAAACCCCCGAACCCCTCGATTAGATCAAAGCCTGTAACTCACTCCCGGATGTCTGTTATTCTATAGATAATTCACCGAACCCCTCGATTAGATTCCAGTCTGTAACTCACTCCCGGGTATCTGATATTTTATATATAAACCCCCCGAACCCCCCGATTAGATTCCATCCTGTAACTCACTTCCGGGTATCTGTTATTCTACATATAAACACTCGAACCTCTCGATTAGATTCCAGCCTGTAACTCACTCCCGGGTATCTGTTATTCTATATATAAACCACCCGAACCCCTCGATTAGATTCCAGTCTGTAACTCACTCCCGGGTATCTGTTATTCTATATATAAACCCCCCGAACCCCTCGATTAGATTCCAGCCTATAACTCACTCCCGGGGATCTGTTATTCTATATATAAACCACCCGAACATTCGATTAGATTCCAGCCTGGACCTCACTCCCGGGTATCTGTTATTCTATATATTAACCCCTTGAACCCCTCGATTAGTTTCCAGTCTGTAACTCACTCCCGGGTATCTGTTATTCTATATATAAACCACCCGAACCCCTCGATTAGATTCCAGCCTGTAACTCACTCCCGGGGATCTGTTATTCTATATATAAACCCCCCGAACCCCTCGATTAGATTCCAACCTGTAACTGACTCCCGGGTATCTGGTATTCTATATATAAACCCCCCGAACCCCTCGATTAGATTCCAGTCTGTAACCCACTCCCGGGTATCTGGTATTCTATATATAAACCCCCCGAACCCCTCGATTAGATTCCAACCTGTAACTCACTCCCGGGTATCCTTTATTCCATATATAAACCCCCGAACCCCTCGATTAGATCAAAGCCTGTAACTCACTCCCGGATGTCTGTTATTCTATAGATAATTCACCGAACCCCTCGATTAGATTCCAGTCTGTAACTCACTCCCGGGTATCTGTTATTTTATATATAAACCCCCCGAACCCCTCGATTAGATTACATCCTGTAACTCACTTCCGGGTATCTGTTATTCTATACATAAACTACCCGAAAACCTCGATTAGATTCCAGCCTATAACTCACTCCCGGGTATCTGTTATTCTATATATAAACCCCCGAACTGCTCGATTAGATTCCAGCCTGTAACTCACTCCCGGGTATCTGTTATTCTACATATAAACACTCGAACCTCTCGATTAGATTCCAGCCTGTAACTCACTCTTGTGTATCTGTTATACTATATATAAACCCCCCGAACTGCTCGATTAGATTCCAGCCAGTAACTCACTCCCGGGTATCTGTTATTCTATATATAAACCCCGCCCGAACCCTTCGATTAGGTTCCAGCCTGTAACTCACTCCCGGGTATCTGTTATTCTGTATATAAACCCCCGAACCCCTCAATTAGATTCCAGCCTGTAACTCACTCCCGGGTATCTGTTATTCTATATATAAACCTCTCGAACATTCGATTAGATTCCAGCCTGTAACTCACTCCCGGGTATCTGTTATTCTATATATAAACCACCCGAACATTCGATTAGATTCCAGCCTGGACCTCACTCCCGGGTATCTGTTATTCTATATATTAACCCCTTGAACCCCTCGATTAGTTTCCAGTCTGTAACTCACTCCCGGGTATCTGTTATTCTATATATAAACCACCCGAACCCCTCGATTAGATTCCAGCCTGTAACTCACTCCCGGGGATCTGTTATTCTATATATAAACCCCCCGAACCCCTCGATTAGATTCCAGCCTATAACTCACTCCCGGGTATCTGGTATTCTATATATAAACCCCCCGAACCCCTCGATTAGATTCCAGTCTGTAACCCACTCCCGGGTATCTGGTATTCTATATATAAACCCCCCGAACCCCTCGATTAGATTCCAACCTGTAACTCACTCCCGGGTATCCTTTATTCCATATATAAACCCCCGAACCCCTCGATTAGATCAAAGCCTGTAACTCACTCCCGGATGTCTGTTATTCTATAGATAATTCACCGAACCCCTCGATTAGATTCCAGTCTGTAACTCACTCCCGGGTATCTGTTATTTTATATATAAACCCCCCGAACCCCTCGATTAGATTCCATCCTGTAACTCACTTCCGGGTATCTGTTATTCTATACATAAACTACCCGAAAACCTCGATTAGATTCCAGCCTATAACTCACTCCCGGGTATCTGTTATTCTATATATAAACCCCCCGAACTGCTCGATTAGATTCCAGCCTGTAACTCACTCCCGGGTATCTGTTATTCTACATATAAACACTCGAACCTCTCGATTAGATTCCAGCCTGTAACTCACTCTTGGGTATCTGTTATTCT